>QANZ01035230.1:0-14615 GCA_003254925.1 Chamaecrista fasciculata
AAAAAAAAAAAAAGAAAGGCAACATCCAAGGATTGCACTTCGTCAAAAAACAGAACAAAATTGTACAGCCTTTTTTTCTCTACACTTTAAATTTGTTATATTTTAAAGGGTAAATTACACTTTGGTACCCTGTGGTTTGACCCTATTTCACTTTGGTACCCTGTGGTTTGAAACTTAACACTTTGGTACCCTGAGGTTTTAACAGTTGACACTTTGGTACCCTCAATTATTTTTCTGTCAAATTTTAACAGAATATCCTCTCACCTGCTCGGAATATTCTATCAACCACCCCAAAATTCCCCCTTTTGTCTTTCCTGCAGGTAGGTAATTTTAATGTCAATCTCGCCATTCATCATAATAATTCATTGGCATTACCTTCCTTCAATCTTCTCCCGCTAATCTCGCCATTTCTCTCTCTACAATTGCTTTAGTCATAATACGATTTACAATCTTACATACATTGATTTCTCTCTCTCTCTTCCATCGTCTTCGAGCCACTTCGCTTCCACTTCTCCGAAAAAACCCTTCGCTTCTTCCCTATCTCTTACGGCAAGAAGAATTGCTACCTCTTCCCTTCTCTTCCCTCCGGCAAATACTTGTTCCGCACATTCATCGTTTAAGACAACTACGACGGCAAGTCTCACCCTCCCTCTTGCCAAAAGTGTTCTTATTGTTATGTATCCACACCTTCAACACGCTTCTATCAACACCGATCTTATTGTTCGCCGGCGCCGCCGCGTTCTCGGGGGCGGCAGAGAGCGCGAGGAGCATGTGCGGTGCAGAGGGGTAGTACGAGGAGGAGATCGGCGGCGGAGAGGCTGAATTGGGGCTTCTATTAGAGACCTAAAAGGGAGGAAGTGGCGGTTACACTATACTGAAGGAATCTGATTTATTTTTGTTCTTCTTTTGGGATCTGAAAATTTTTAGAAATGAAGGAAGGTTGTTATGATAATTTACTTTTTTTTACTAATAATAGCTACTGATGATGCTGACACTGGGAAGGGAGGAACATGGTTATGATTTTGATGACTGAAGACTAACCCAAAGAATTGTGGTTATTGTTTTTTCTGAGTAATGTAGAATTCAAAGACAAAAGGGGGAATTTTGGGGTGGTTGATGGAATATTCCGAGTAGGTGATAGGATATTCTGTTAAAATTTGACAGAAAAATAATTGAGGGTACCAAAGTGTCAACTGTTAAAACCTCAGGGTACCAAAGTGTTAAGTTTCAAACCACAGGGTACCAAAGTCAAATAGGGTCAAACCACAGGGTACCAAAGTGTAATTTACCCTATTTTAAATGAATTTATTTTAAAAAAAATTAAGTAGGATATACTCTATGAACTACTTTGGGTTTATGCCCCTTTTCTTTGAAGATGAATTTGGTAAGTAAATAAAGTTAATATCTTGATTTCATGAATTTTTTTTAGTTTGAGATATATAAAAAATTATTTATATTCTCATTTTATGTGAGAGATACACACCATATTTATAAATATTAAATTGTAAGTTAATTATGAGTTACTCCGATGTTGATTTCAATGTGAAACCTTAGTAGGGGTTTTAAATAAGTAATTAACAGTCAAAGTCTTCACAGAAGGTGTTTTCTTTGCACTGACTTGTTTACCCCTTCCCACATGGTAAGTTGACTGACTGAAAATGTATAGACAATGATGATATAACTTCTCTTTCAAGTTGTACTAATTTGAGAGTTTAAAAACAAAATTTCAAGAAAAGATAATGTGATATTAATTTTTAAAAACTTGAAGTAATGCGTGTATTATTGGAATATTGACTTGAAATTGTGTAGGAGCTAGCTTTCTCTATAAATTTGGCAAATCAACGGTGGTACTCAATCACTCATTGCAAGAATCAAATCTTAAATTCAGTTTTACAAAAATAAAAAAAGAGATGGCAAGATCCATGGCTTGCATTTTGATAATGGGAATAGCATTATTATGGGAAGTCATGGCTGTGTTCAATAATAGCGCTACTGCATGGTCTGTTGAAGATGAAGCAGCGGCTTTGTTTCAGAGCAATTGGTGGGACAGCAGATACTACAACATCTCAAATCGTTGCCAATGGTCTGGTATTACATGCAACAACGCTGGAAGCATTACTCAGATTTCAACTCCGTACTACAATACAAGAGATCAAGTTAAATTTACAGATATCAATTTTACTGCGTTCCCCAATTTAGTGATACTAGATCTTAGTGGAATGGGACTCCGTGGAGGCCTTTCTATCCAAGAAGGATCTCTTACTAAACTCACTCATTTATTGCTATACTTTAATTATCTTGAGGGTGAGCTTCCTAGTGCACTTGCAAGCCTTACTCAACTGGAGGAGCTTGATGTTTCATATAATTCTTTTCAAGGTGTCATTCCTCACCAAATTAGCAATTTGAAGAGACTTGTGAGGCTGCATTTAATAGGAAACTACTTGAATGGATCCATTCCTCCAATCATTGGTCATATGAGGAGACTCCAATATCTGGACCTATCCTCCAATTCATTCACTGGTGAGCTGCCTAATTCTCTTGCAAATCTCACTCAACTTGATTTTCTTCATGTTTCTGGAAACAAACTCAAGGGATCCATTCCTCAAAGCTTGAGTCTCATTACTACTCTCATTAGTCTAAACCTCTCCTCAAATTTACTAACAGGTCAACTACCACCTAGCTTAGCTAATTTAAGTAGCCTCAGTTTCTTAGATCTTAGTCACAATAATCTTATTGGAAATATACCAATAGAGTTTTCTTATTGGGACAACGTTCTCTTTAACTTATCATTCAATTCTTTGAGTGGATATGTTCCCAAGGAAATTCCTTGCAGTAATAACCAATGATCTAATTGGAAATAAGGAGTTGATAGATCTAAATGAAGAAAGTTTTCCTTGTCCTCAATATTATTATCCCACTGCTTCTTTTCCAGTACCCCACAGAAAACAGACATCACTTATAAAGATTCTCATCCCAATTATAAGCTTTCTTGTGCTCCTAAGTATTGGGGCCTTGTTCATTTCACGATACGTGAAAAAGAAAGCTCGTTCTAAGGAAAGTATAGCTAAAAAGACTGGAGACTTTCAATCGATATGGAGTTATGATGGAAAAATTGCATTTGAAGACATCATTGAAGCAACTGAAAACTTTGATATCAAGCGTACTGCATTGGAACAGGAGCTTATGGTAGTGTCTATCGAGCACAGCTTCCTAATGGCAAGATTGTTGCACTCAAGAAACTCCACAAGTTGGAATCTGAAAATCCAACTTTCGACAAGAGCTTTCGCAATGAGGCCAAGATGTTGACAGAAATTCGCCATAGAAACATTGTGAAGCTTCATGGCTTTTGTTTACACAACAGAATCATGTTTCTTATCTACCAATACATGGAAAGGGGAAGCCTATTTTGTGTCTTGAGATATGATGATGAAGCAGTCGAATTAACTTGGAGCAAGAGGGTGAGTACCATCAAAGGAATAGCAAATGCTCTGTCTTACATGCATCATGATTGTGCTCCTCCAATTATTCATAGAGACATAACAACAAACAATGTTTTGTTAAACTCAGAGATGGAGGCTTTTGTTTCAGACTTTGGCACTGCTAGATTCCTTGATCCTGATTCCTCTAATCAGACTCTACTAGTTGGTACTTATGGATATGTTGCACCAGGTGAATTTTTCTATATTTCCCTTGATTCTATAATTAATATGGTTTTTTTAGGCAGGTAATGTATTATAACATTCTCTGATTATATTGTTGCAGAACTTGCCTACACAATGAGAGTGACTGAAAAGTGTGATGTTTATAGTTTTGGAGTTGTGGCATTAGAAATAGTATTGGGAAAGCATCCAGGAGAGTTAATTTCTTCATTGTCAAAGCCATCATCTACTCAATGCATGATGTTAAAAGATGTATTGGACTCACGCCTACGCAGCCCCTTGTGTCGAAGAGAAGCTAAAGATGTGGTGCTTGTAGTAACACTGGCATTGTCATGCTTACATCCCATGCCCAAACTTCGACCATCAATGCAGCAAGTGGCTCAAGAACTTTCTATTTCAAAGCATTCTTTGTTGTTTCCCTTTCATGAAATTTCAATCTACCAATTGATGAATCAGGAAATGTATGTTGCAGACAATTCAACATAAGTAACTATTGATGCATACACTTCACGATGAATGTCAGCTTTTTTTTCTGTGATAAATATGCAATGTTGTTGAACTTCAATATCATTTTGTGTAATTTTGTGTATTGAAATTTGTAACTCAGTAGTTCAAGTAAGTTGCATCCTCATAAGCAATACTATCTCTTCCTTTATTGTTCTTACAAACTTTATTTGAAGAATTTTTATTAGCTCTATTAATATCTTCAAGTAATTAAACTATATATCCAGGTAGATTGACATAAATTAAAAGAAAATGAGTCCTAGCTAAATTTGAGAGAAGCAGCTGACTAGTGTAATAATACCAAACAGCAAAAGAAGAAAGAAAAAGAAAAAGGGACCTTGAATTTGCATAAATCAAAGTCCATTAAGCTGTGAATGTATGTAGACCGTAGACGTGTCCAATAATATAATTTGGATTGTTGCCAGTATAGCTTAAAATAAGCAGAAAACACATTTACACTTTTAGCATATATTACTGTAGTACTATTATTTAATATAAATAATAATTATTATTAGTAAATTTTATATCAAATATATAATTAACTAAGGATTATAATTTCCTGCATTGACTCAAGGCATGGTAGTATGGATTAATTATTTCTCATTCTGTCATTGTCCCGAACACAAGTCAGTCTCATGTAGCTTCCCACATATTTACATTCTCCTCTCCACAACACTCGTCTTGCCTAACCTCTTCACACGCTAATAATTTATTTCAGTCAATTCAAATAATATTAATATATATTGATTTAGACAGTCAATCTTTTGAAGCTTCAATTCTGGTGCAACTTTTTTCGTCCACTAATTTTCAAGATTTGATTCTACTCAGTTTCGTGCTTTTTGGGCTCAACCGACCATGCATACTTGATGACTGTTGACTTGCACAAGCTAATGTTTCTTTTCTATATATGACTATACAAAACAATTTTAGTATGCCCAATTTGTTAGATTTTTGTATAATATTGAATCTTAACTTAAAATTAAACGAGTCATGTGCGCCATGTTTGTTCCCCCATGTATCTCATACATACAAACATGTGCCCGGATTTTGTATCTCATACAAAACCCCACGCNTTTTTGGGGTTCAGAATTGTCTCATTTTTTATCGGTTTGTGAATAATTTGAGACATTGTTCCTCAATTGCATTTTAATAGTCATTTTATTGTGTTAAAAATGTAGTTTTCTCATGTTTTAATTGGTTAATTGTATTGATATTTTATCTTGGGATATTACACACTTTTCTTGGTGCAATTGTAGGTTAAAGAGAGCAAAAAATCCGAGAATCATGTGGAAGAAGCCTGTGAATGAAGCAGAATCGAGCTGAGACTAAATCGCAAAGTTTTTTCTAAGTGCAGAGTTTTGAGCCGTCACTTAGTTGGGACCAAAACATAACTTTTGATAAACATTAGGGACCAAAATAAGCTTTTGACCTATTATTTATATTCTCATTTCCTATTGTGTCATTGTTGCGAAGTTAAGTCGTTATTATATATTATCATGCAGTTACTTAGTAGCTTCCCCACATCATTCTCTTTTAATTTTCCACACTTCACACGCTAATGATTTAATTGTGGTACCAACATTTTCCTTTTTCTTTTTTTTATTTTTTGGTCAGACTTTTTCTTTTTTTATGAAAAACTTCTTTCTTTTTGTTTGCTTTGATTTTTAAAATTGGACTCTACGTCTCTACCCATTTTCGTGCTTTATGGGCTCAGCTGAACATGTCTTAATAAAGAGGTGAAAATGACAATATGATCATAGAATATAGAATTTCATATTCTTCTTGTTCTTCTGGGTCTGTCTTGTTAAATTTATGTTACTAATAATTTTAAAACGAGTATACGAACTACCAAAAAAAAATTAAAATGTTTAAATTATATGTATATGTATATATCTTAAATTCAGGGGTGGCACTCATAACAAAAATCAATCTTAAATTCAGTTTCACACAAAAGAAAAAAAAAAGAAAGGCAACATCCAAGGATTGCACTTCGTCAAAAAACAGAACAAAAATTGTACAGCCTTTTTTTCTCTACACTTTAAATTTGTTATATTTTAAATGAATTTATTTTAAAAAAATTAAGTAGGATATACTCTATGAACTACTTTGGGTTTATGCCCCTTTTCTTTGAAGATGAATTTGGTTATAAGTAAATAAAGTTAATATCTTGATTTCATGAATTTTTTTTAGCTTGAGATATATAAAAAATTATTTATATTCTCATTTTATGTGAGAGATACACACCATATTTATAAATATTAAATTTTAAGTTAATGATGAGTTATTCCGATGTTGATTTCAATGTGAAACCTTAGTAGGGGTTTTAAATAAGTGATTAACAGTCAAAGTCTTCACAGAAGGTGTTTTCTTTGCACTGACTTGTTTACCCCTTCTCACATGGTAAGTTGACTGACTGAAAATGTATAGACAATGATGATATAACTTCTCTTTCAAGTTGTACTAATTTGAGAGTTTAAAAACTTGAAAATTACAAGAAAAGATAATGTGATATTAATTTTTAATCATCCATTATCCTCCACCTTTCAAATTTAATATATCTAAAACTAAAATATTTTAAGAGAATATATTACTATCCAACAAGAAAGAAAAAAATCAAACGGGGAGTTAACTTTCTATTCATATCCATAATATATCCAAATCAAATATAGTCTTATAGAATAATACAACCTTTATATACAATTATTGAGCTCGTAACTTCAATTATATTTGAGAAAAAGAGCTTACTTAAAATATGATTGGGTATTTATTCTTTTTAATTAATTAAAATCACAATCTGATTTTAATTTTTTGTTAATTATAAAAATTGTTCTTTTTTTTTTTTGTCAAAATGTAAATAAAAGTAATATGAAACATTCGAGTGCATGAAGAAATGCGTGTATTATTGGAATATTGACTTGAAATTTTGTAGGAGCTAGCTTTCTCTATAAATTTGGCAAATCAACGGTGGTACTCAATCACTCATTGCAAGAATCAAATCTTAAATTCAGTTTTACAAAAATAAAAAAAGAGATGGCAAGATCCATGGCTTGCATTTTGATAATGGGAATAGCATTATTATGGGAAGTCATGGCTGTGTTCAATAATAGCGCTACTGCATGGTCTGTTGAAGATGAAGCAGCGGCTTTGTTTCAGAGCAATTGGTGGGACAGCAAATACTACAACATCTCAAATCGTTGCAAATGGGATGGTATTACATGCAACAACGCTGGAAGCATTACTCAGATTTCAACTGGGTACAACTATACAAGAGATCAAGTTAAATTTACAGATATCAATTTAACTGCGTTCCCCAATTTACTCAAACTGGATCTTAGTGGAATGGGACTCCGTGGAGGCATTTCTATCCAAGAAGGATCTCTTACTAAACTCACTCGTTTATGGCTATCTAATAATCATCTTGAGGGTGAGCTTCCTAGTGCACTTGCAAGCCTCACTCAACTGGAGGAGCTTGATATTTCATATAATTCTTTTCAAGGTGTCATTCCTCACCAAATTAGCAATTTGAAGAGACTTTCCCAGCTGGGTTTAAGAGGAAACTACTTGAGTGGATCCATACCTCCAATCTTTGGTCACTTGAGGAGACTCCAATATCTGGACCTATCCTTCAATTTACTCACTGGTGAGCTACCTAGCTCTCTTGCAAATCTCACTCAACTTGTGTTTCTTTATCTCTCTGAAAACAGAATTAGTGGATCCATTCCTCAAATCTTTGGTCATATGAGGCAACTCCAATATATGAAGCTATCCTCCAATTCACTCATCGGTGAGCTACCTAGCTCTCTTGCAACTCTCACTCAACTTCGTTTTCTTAATGTTTCTAGAAACAAACTCAACGGATCCATTCCTCAAAGCTTGAGTCTCATTATTAGTCTCACTAATGTAGACCTCTCCTCGAATTTACTATCAGGTCAACTACCACCTAGCTTAGCTAATTTACGTAGCCTCTATTTCTTAGATCTTAGTCATAATAATCTTACTGGTCAACTACCACCTAGCTTAGCTAATTTACGTAGCCTCTATTTCTTAGATCTTAGTCATAATAATCTTACTGGAAACATACCGATAAAGTTTGCTAATTCTTGGAAATATAGTACTCTCACCATTGACTTGTCATACAATTCCTTGAGCGGATATGTTCCAAAAGAAATTCATTGCACCTTTCTACGAGATGAACTCATTGGTAACAAGGGGCTAATTGATCTTTATGATGAAAACTTTCCTTGTTATCAAGATTATCCTTCCATGGCTTCTTCTCATACTTCCCATACTAAATGGACTTCACTACTTATGGAGATTTTTTTCCCCATTATAAGTTTTCTAGTCCTCCTAAGTATTGGGGCCTTGCTCATTTCACAATACGTGAAAAAGAAAGCTCGATCTAAGAAAAATATAGCTAAAAAAACTGGAGACTTTCAATCGATATGGAGTTATGATGGAAAAATTGCATTTGAAGACATCATTGAAGCAACTGAAAACTTTGATATCAAGTACTGCATTGGAACAGGAGCTTATGGTAGTGTCTATCGAGCACAGCTTCCTAATGGCAAGATTGTTGCACTCAAGAAACTCCACAAGTTGGAATCTGAAAATCCAACTTTCGACAAGAGCTTTCGCAATGAGGCCAAGATGTTGACAGAAATTCGCCATAGAAACATTGTGAAGCTTCATGGCTTTTGTTTACACAACAGAATCATGTTTCTTGTCTACCAATACATGGAAAGGGGAAGCCTATTTTGTGTCTTGAGATATGATGATGAAGCTGTCGAATTAACTTGGAGCAAGAGGGTGAGTATCATCAAAGGAATAGCAAATGCTCTGTCTTACATGCATCATGATTGTGCTCCTCCAATTATTCATAGAGACATAACAACAAACAATGTTTTGTTAAACTCAGAGATGGAGGCTTTTGTATCAGACTTTGGCACAGCTAGATTCCTTGATCCTGATTCATCTAATCAGACTCTACTAGTTGGTACTTATGGATATGTTGCACCAGGTGAATTTTTCTATATTTCCCTTGATTCTATAATTAATATGGATTTTTTTAAGCAGGTAATGTATTCTAACATTCTCTGATTATATTGTTGCAGAACTTGCCTACACAATGAGAGTGACTGAAAAGTGTGATGTTTATAGTTTTGGGGTTGTGGCATTAGAAATAGTATTGGGAAAGCATCCAGGAGAGCTAATTTCTTCATTGTCAAAACCATCAGCTACTCAATGCATGATGTTAAAAGATGTATTGGACTCACGCCTACGCAATCCCATAGTTCGAAGAGAAGCTAAAGATGTGGTGCTTGTGGTAACACTAGCATTGTCATGCCTCCATCCCATGCCAAAACTTCGACCATCAATGCAGCAAGTGGCTCAGCAACTTTCTATTTCAAAGCATTCTTTGCTGTTTCCCTTTCATGAAATTTCAATCTACCAATTGATGAATCAGGAAATGTATGTTGTAGACAACAACATAAATAACTGTTGAAGCATATATTTAGTTCAATCCTAAATGTCAGCTTTTCTTTTTTCTGTGATATGAATATGCAATATTGTTGAACTTCAATGTCGTTTTTGTGTAATTGTGTGTATTGTAATAGTTCAAGTAAGTTAACGCTTAACTACTTTATATATTTTGCAATTCATCTCTTCTGGAAGAAAATGATTGTTTTAACTAAATCATAAGTTTTTCACATAGAACACCACCAAAGTCATATAACTTGTAGCTTCCTTTTCCTAAATTTCTTGAAATTAAATCGGAAGGTCGTTTAAAATACTTATTGAGAAATTCCTGATTCTTTTTTTTGAATTGTGGAAAAGCAGTGTAAACTAGTTGACATGAACATCCATTAATTCCTAAAGATTAAACACGGAAACTACAATCAGAAAGAGGAAGACGAGGAGAAAGTTAACGTCATACTATTTTGCTTATATGATGAAAGCTCACCACACTTCAAAAGAAAGCACCTAAACTAGCTAGCTCAAATCCTAATGTTTCAAACATGAAATTGTTAGGAATAATAATAATAACAATAGTGGTATCAGAGCCTTAGGTTCTTTTGAGAGTCTTCCGATCTAGATGGAAATTAGGGCAAATTGTATATTGAATATTCTGGATACCCAATAGGATACCAATAGAATGAATATATATAGCACCTATAGGCCTGAAACCGTTACAGAGAGAGAATGAGAATGAATAGAAAGCCAACATGTATACAATGTAATTCTTATCTATACAGTTGTCCACTACTATACAATACAGCAATGTTAAAGGCACTAATACACTATCTAAATTAATTACTTGTCTTAACATTCCCCCTCAAACGTGGCGGTGCTACACAAAGACCAAGTTTGTCTCTATGCTGTAAAAACAGAGTGGAGGTTAAAGCTTTAGTGAAGCAGTCTGCTACTTGCTTACTTGAAGGAATATGATGAATGTTGATGATGCCAGCTTGAACCAAGTCACGAATGAAATGTACATCTATCTCAATGTGTTTGCTTCTAGCATGTTGCACAGGATTAATTAGAGGCTAATGCTTTAGCACTTAAATTATCACACCAGAGCATTGCAGGTTGTTTTAAATTCAGACCAAGTTCATGCAGTAAAGACAATAACCATTTTACCTCTGCAGCACCGTCCGCAAGAGCTAGATATTCAGACTCTGTACTTGAGCGCGATACAACCTTTTGTTTGCGAGATCCCCAAGAGACCAACGTATTACCAAGATAAACACATATTCCTTCCATTGATTTCCTGTCCTCCAAGTCTGTGGCCCGATCTGCATCAGTAAATGTTGTGACACTCAAAGAATTTAATGGCTTGATATGAATACCATGATGAAAAGTGCCCTTCAAGTAGCGAAAAATTCTTTTGAAACCTTGAAGATGAGTTTCAGTTGGCTGAGACAAGAACTGGATGAGCTTGTTTACTGAAAATGAAATATCAGGCCGAGTGGTTGTTAAATATTGAAGAGAACCGATCATCCTCCTGTAAGTAGAAGGATCTTCCAACAATTTTCCTTCTGTGCTCGTGAAATGCCTCCCTGTGACCATTGGAGTAGGAGTAGAAGAGCAATCAAACATATTAAATTTTTTCAGCAAGTCAAGTATGTACTTAGCTTGACTGAGATGGATTCCACTATCATCACGATATACCTCAACACCCAAGAAATAGTATAGTTGGCCAAGATCCTTTAATGAGAACAAAGAATTCAATTTGTGAACAAATTTTTCCAAATAAACTGAATTGTTCCCAGTAATCAAAATATCATCTACATAGATGAGTATAAACACAGTTAGATGCTTGGTTCTCAGGAAAAATAACGATGTATCACTCTTAGAATTTTGGAATCCCCATTTCAAGAGAGTAATTTTAAGCCTTTCAAACCATGCTCTTGGTGCCTGTTTCAGTCCATATAGCGCCTTGGTCAGTTTACAAACATGATGTGGGTGTCAAGTATCTTCAAAACCTTCGAGTTGTCGCATAAAAACCTCCTCCTGCAAATATCCGTTTAGGAAGGCATTATTGACATCGAGTTGTCGAATTTGCCATCCAAAAGTAGCTGCAAGAGTAAGAATCACTCGAACTGTTGTAGGCTTCACCATCGGACTAAAAGTTTCTCTGTAATCAACACCAGACGCTTGTTGAAAGCCTTTTACCACTAAACGCGCTTTGTACTTGAGAAGTGATCCATTTGCTTTGAGTTTTGTCTTATAAACCCACTTGGTTCACGAACAGACCTTGGTTCTGCGTTTTGGAAATACTTGAAATGTCTTTTTGATGTTTCTTGTTTTTAGATTGGTTTCGGGAAACATTTTCAAAAGAACTGCACAAAACAGTCAGTCATATTTTTTATTGTCAGTGAAAATAGAAACAGAAAACATGGCACCAAAATAGGCCCTCGGTGTCCATTTTCTATGTCATTTGAATGTGTTCTGAATCCTGATATTTGTGAATGTAGAAACGTGCATAAACATAATTCTCATTAACTGTTTTTACCTGTTAGATCATTAAAATTTAATATTATTCCGTTTGTTCTTATTTGGTTTCAACTTTTTGCAGTGAGTCCACAACTGCCAGCACTCTCGTCGCTTAGAGTGAGATGGTTGTTGATATGATGGGTTGTCACCTTTTAGAAGTTTGAGATGGATGAGGATGTTATCAAGTTCTGTCATTTTTGTGTCAAAAAATAGTTCGTAGTTGGTACTTTTAAAGTTTTCCCACCAACTCTGGTAACATTTAAAATTTATGTGTTTGAACCTTCGGTCAATAGTAAATTTGGTAATTGATTTGGTTTCTTTTTATTAGTACAATGCACTTTATATCTTTTCATTGTAGTTCAGTTTGGTTAATCTCCCTTGTCATAGTTTCCTCTTTTAGTACAATGCACTTTATATTGATCAATATTATAAAAATTGATTATATCTATATTAATTCATGTTAATTTATGAAACTTATATTTATATGTTAATGTTATAATTTTATTTTGTAACTTTTATGATTATATAAATTAGAATTTTATTATATTAGGTTTCTTTTTATTATTTTTAAATTATTTATTTGTTAACGATTAGACCCTGATTGAATCATTGAACTTGAAATCTCTACCTCATTCAGTTCAATGTTCAGTCTGATTTTTAAGACCGTGTCTAGTTCACATCATAATATCTTTGCTTATATGCTCACCAACAGCTAAAATAGCCCAAATTATAACGTTTGAAACACGTCCAAAAGTCACGTTATATTATTTACGTCAAACTTATGTTTGGTCTTTAATTATTAATATTTTTAAAAAGTTTATCATTGATCCTTAGTTATTCAATATAATCATATATTTCTCTTTTTAAACTCAAATGCAATTAAATTAAAGTTGTGAGTTAAATTTAGTGAAATTTTTTCTTTGTCCAATTAGAATCATTACAAACCAGGTCAAATGGACATTGAAAATAAATAACTTGTTTCATGAATTTGATCATATCTGTTCGATTTAAGTCCGAATATCAACCAAATTGGAGTTACAAATTATTCTTGACGAGTTCTTTCTCTATCCAGTTGGGGTCGTTGGCAAACAAGGTTAAATAATATTTTGAAAATGAGTTTGGTAAACACGTCAATATTAACTTTTGAAGTACTATTTGACCTCATTTGTCAACAGTCTTAATTAGACAAAGAAAAAACTCGTTAAGAGTAACTTGTAGCTCCGATTCCATTACATTCGGACTTGAAACAAGAGAGATATAACCAAATTTATAAAACAAGTGACCCATTTTCGAGTCCAATTTTATGTTAAACTTGACCTTGTTTGTCAATGAGTTCAACTAGGAAAATATAATACTCATCAAATTTAACCCGTAGCTTTGATTTAATCGCATTTGGATTTGAAACAAGAGAGATATGATCATATTCAATAGTTAGGGACCAATTATAAAACTTTTAAAAAAACATTTAGGACTGGTCGGGTATATTATTAACTTGTCTCAAATTAAATTGACCCGATTGTTGGCAATGATTCTAACTAGACAAAATATTATAGACTGGTCGGGTCAATTTATACCATGCTTTCTAGAGGCCTTTTGTAGCGTTTTATAATGTTTTCATAGCTCATTAAAGTATTTTAGCCCTCTAACTAGGATAATTTGAGACATTGTTCCTCAGTTGCATTTTAGTCATTTTATTGTGTTAAAAATGTAGTTTTCTCATGATTTTATTGGTTAATTGTATTGATATTTTATCTTGGGATATTACATACTTTTCTTGGTGCAATTGTGGGTTAAAAAGAGCAAAAAATCTGAGAATCATGTGGAAGAAGCCTGTGAATGAAGCAGAATCGAGGTGAGACTAAATCGCAAAGTTTTCACTAAGTACAGAGTTTTGAGCCGTCACTTAGTTGGGACCAAAACAGAACTTTTGATAAACATTAGGGACCAAAATAAGCTTTTGACCTATTATTTATATTCTCATTTCCTATTGTGTCATTGTTGCGAAGTTAAGTCGTTATTATTATATTGGCCAAAAAAAAAAGTCGTTATTATATTATCATGCAGTTACTTAGTAGCTTCCCCACATCATTTTCTTTTAATTTTCCACACTTCACACGCTAATGATTTAATTGTGGTACCAACATTTTCCTTTTTCTTTTTATTTTTTTATTTTTATTTTTATTTTTTGGTCAGACTTTTTCTTTTTTTTATGAAAAACATTTTTCTTTTTGTTTGCTTTGATTTTCAAAATTGGACTCTACGTCTCTACCCATTTTCGTGCTTTATGGGCTCAGCTGACCATGTCTTAATGAAGAGGTGAAAGTGAAAATAAGATCGTAGAATATAGAATTTCATATTCTTCTTGTTTTCTGGGTCTGTCTTGTTAAATTTATGTTACTAATAATTTTAAAACGAGTATACGAACTACCAAAAACATTAAAATGTTTAAATTATATC
>QANZ01035234.1:0-13211 GCA_003254925.1 Chamaecrista fasciculata
GTTCGATTCCTCCTCTCAGACACACCATTCCACTGTGGTGTTCCTGGTGGAGTCAGTTGTGAGACTATCCCACAACTACTAAGATGATCAATGAAGTCTTGACTCAAATACTCGCCTCCTCGATCTGATCGTAGGATCTTGATTTTCTTGTCAAGCTGGTTCTCAACTTCATTCTGAAATCTTTTGAACATGTCAAAAGACTCTGACTTATGCTTCATCAAGTAGATATACCCATACCTACTAAAGTCGTCAGTGAACGTAATGAAGTAGGAGTAACCTCCTCTAGCACTGATACTCATGGGTCCACATACATCACTATGTATGATCCCCAACAAGTCAGTTGCCCTTTCAATGCGGCCAGTGAAAGGCGCCTTTGTCATCTTACCAAGTAGACAAGATTCGCATGCATCATATGATTCAAAATCAAATGAGCTTAGAAGTCCATCTTTATGGAGCTTCTGAAGGCGTTTCTCGTTTATATGGCCTAAACGACAATGCCAAAGGTATGTAGGATTAGGCTCGCCAGTCTTAATCCTTTTCGTATCGATGTTATAGATTTCGTTATTATGTCTTTGTTCCAATTTTAAGATATAGTGGTTATCATGCAAATCACCATAAGCATATAACACCTCATTCTTATAAATAGAACATTTACCATTCCCATTCACACAAACAAATCCTTCCTTATCCAAATAAGAAAGCGAAATAATGTTAGAACTAAGAGATGGTACATAATAACAATTGTTCAATGACAATATAAGCCCAGTGGGCAAAACTAGCTCGAATGTTCCTACAGCAACAACAGCAACTCTTGCTCCATTGCCCACACGTAGGTCCACCTCGCCTCTGTTCAGCTTCCTACTTGTTCTCAACCCCTGCACATTAGTACATATGTGAGAACCACAAGCGGTATCTAATACCCAAGTAGTAGGACTAGACAAGTGAACACCTATAACATAGATACCTGAAGTAGAGGCTTCGCTCTTCTTCTTCAGATCTTCCAAGAACAGCTTACAGTTTCTCTTCCAGTGTCCTGGCTTCTGGCAGAAGAATCAGACTGTCTCCTTATTGGGCTTTGCCTTCTTGGCAGGCGGTGGGCTAGGTTTTGCTGCAGGCTTGGTCCCACCAACCTCAGCATCCCCTTTCCTCTTTCCTTTGCCTTTACCGTTTCCCTTGTCCTGAACTAGTAAGACAGTGCTAGGCGCCTTCTTAATAGATGCCTCAGCAGTCTTTAGCATCCCATGCAGTTCAGAAACAGTTTTCTCCATGCCATTCATATTGAAGTTCAAGACAAATTGGTCATAACTTCGAGGTAGCGAATGCAGGATCAAATCCGTCGCTAACTCTGGCACAATGGGAAAACCCAGCCTGGCAAGGTGATCTATGTACCCCTGCATCTTTAAGACGTGGGCACTAACAGATTGACCTTCTGCCATCTTGCAAGAGTATAGAGCCTTTGCTGTCTCAAATCTCTCTTGCCTTGCCTGTACTTGGAACATTTCCCTGAGATGTGTTATTATCTCATATGCCCCTTTGTTCTCCAAGTTCTTTTGGATCTCGGGAACCATGGTTACCAGCATAAGACAGGCAACGTCCACAGAGTCACTTTGATGCTTCTCATAAGCATCTCTCTGAGCTCTTGGAGCGTTAGCAGCAGGCTGTTCAGGGATGGGGTTCTCTAGGACATAGAGCTTTCTTTCCTGGGTGAGAACTATTCTCAAATTACGATACCAGTCAAGAAAGTTAGTCCCAGTCAACTTGTCCTTCTCAAGGACAGATCGCAGTGATAGTGTTTGAACGTTCGTTGCCATTTCTACAATTCAGATATCAAAAGCTTTAATTAGCAGGAAAAATAAAATTGTATCCACCATTTTATAAAACCCAGTGAAATTTATTATTTGGTGGCTAAGATCCATATTTCACTAAAGTTTACCGTCGCGGAGGCGATCATGCACCCTTTAGTTATTTAGGTAGGTAACTCCTTACCAATCACATCTCATGTGACTCTTAGATCTTTATGGGACTGTATCATCTCATGATACTTGCGGCATGTTTATCCCATCTAATGCCTTGAGGTCCAAAACCGTTTTGATAACCCCCTTAAGTCACTCGGTAAAACATGTGAATGGCCAAATTCAAAACAATGAGGCCCAAAAGCCAACCCCCATATCATCAAGGCCCAACTGCAATACGTGTCGCGGAGGCGATCACCGTATTCAAAGGAACCAAGATTTCAACAGGCATTGTGTTGAAAATCCCATTCACCCGTGCTTCCTCAAGGTCAAGGTAGATACGTGTCGCGGAGGCGATCACCACTCTACGATGAACAAGATTTTGGCAGGGCGTTTTAGCGATGGCATTAATTACTTAAATTTTCTAAAAGGGTTTGAATTATTTTAAAATTAATTAAAATAAGGTTTCGACTTTTTAATTTTAAAAAACCCTTATTTTAAAATTAAATGAGTCATGCGACATGTTTATTCCCCCATGTATCTCATACATATAAACATGTGCCTAGATTTTGTATCTCATACAAAATCTCACGCTCGTATCGTATACGTGGTTGTAGCGCAATATATATATGTTATTAGCATGTTAAAATCTTAGCCTAAACATACATCTAGCGCATCTCATACAACTAAATGCATAATAAAACACCGTTTTTAGATATGGCCCATCTACCCTAGAGTTCTCCCAAGCCAATGAGAGAACCTTTCTAAAAGGAAAAATAAAAATTCACGTGAATAAACCCCAGTTACATTGAGGTATAAACAGAAATTAAATTTTACATCCAGAGTAGAGGGAGACGACACGCAGGCCGTATTTACCGAAATAAACCTCCTAGAGCCATATCCAACACCACACAATACAAATATGAACACTTCATATAATTATTGTCAAACACGGTAACAAAACACACAAATTAAAACTCTTTTAAAATTGTGTTTACTTTAGGTCTGTGCAATTTTAACATGCCCTTTTCTTGAGATTAGGCCTTTTGTCAATAATTATAAATACCATGAATCTCATTCAAGAATTTATAAATATTGACCCCCAAAAATTTTAAAATTCCAAATTTTAATAATTTTCAGCCACCTATATAATTATTATAATTAAAACACTTTTAATTATAATTATACAGGATTTTCGATTTTGGCCTAGAACATCAAGAAAAATTTTTCCTTCGATCCAATCGACTTATATGTATCTCATACATATAATTTGCACAATTTTTCTGTAGATTGATTTTAAGAAAACTGATCGGTGGATTTCTTTGTAAAACCAATTTGTTTGAAAGCGGTAAACACAAAACACAAAAATTCATACATCTCATGCACAAACATAAGTCTTAAATCCTGGAACTAGCGTGGCTCTGATACCACTGTTGGGAATCCTAGGCGCCTAAGGCAGCGGAAGCAAAAATAAAATTAAAAAAAACGCCTAGGTCCTATGATTCCCGAACGGATCCGCTAGTAGAATTTAAAACTTTTGGTTAGTGTTATACCTCAGAGTTTCAAAACGATGGTTGTACGGGGCGAGTTCCACGGAGTCCACTCCCAGAGTTCTCCCTCTGCCAGTAATCCACACGAACAGTTTCTTTGATCACCGAGGTGCTAGCCTCCAAATTCTTTTCTCAAAAGAATTTCCGGGACCAATCTACAGACCTCTGAATTTTCAAGAACTCCTTCTTGATAATTCAGCAATGGAGGTGGCGCTAAGAAGAATCCCCCCACAAGAACTCCTTCTTGCCTATTCTTCTCTCAAAACCCTAATTCTAGAGCAAAGTCGAATTCTCTCTCTAACTCTTAGAGAAAGTCGACTTTCTCTATAGTGTGTGCAAAGGAATTTTTCTCTCTCTAACTCTTAGGAGGAAAAATAAAACTAGGGTTTCACTCTTGTGTGTATGGGGCAAGTCGACTTGCCCCCTATAAATAGGGAAGAATTTTGGTGATTTAAAAATTCCTAAAATAAAGATATTCTGATAATATAATTATTTTAGGCCTTGAATTTATAATTATAATATTACCTTAATATTATATTTAAATTCAAAATGCAATCTTGGAGAATCAAATTGAGAGATCAAATCTCCCAATGGGACCCACCAAGATGGCGCCTAATCCCTCTTTTATTATCCTTGGAATTTAATTAATCAAAAACCTCTAATTTTTGATTCACCAAAGATATTAAAAGATATTCACCAAATCTTTTGAATTTCAAATCTCCATTTGAATTTCAAATATTATTTGAATTAAATAAAACATTTTTATTTAACCCAAAAATATCCCAAGAGGCGCCACCCTCTCCTATTTATTAGGAATTTTATAATTCAATAATTTCCTAACTCTTAGGAACATTATCCAGAATTATTTTCCTAATATTTAAATTGCCTATAATTAATCTCATTAATTATATTCAATTATTAATATTTAAATTTGTCCCACAAATCTAAATATGTCATCTGTAGATTAATTAAGACCAGACCTAATGTCCCAGACATTTCCTCTGTGTCTTAAATCGTGTCACTCGCGTGACCCACGAATTAACCCTAATTCGTGTCCCACTCGAATGGTGATCAGTTCCTGCTCGTGTGTGACCCAGCAGGCCCCACGTGAAGTTGGCAGTAGGGCATCCCCATGACCTACAAGTCGTGAGCGGACTCTAGCAAGCCATCACAACTACCCAAAATACGTGAGTTATCATTTGTAACCAAAAACGACTTAACCTCAGTACCTCCGTGTCAGAGATCCGATTGTCCTACGATATCTTGGTCATGGACTAGGCACAGGATTGTCATCCATAATCCAAACCACAACTTTCTCGATTCCCAGAGTAAGTCCCAAATCCCAGCGTGGCCACGCATTTTCCTGGACAGACTCATCGAGGGCGCCAGTTAGATATCTCTCATCTAATGAGGGACAAAATCCCATTTTGGCCAATCCACATTCCACAGCAATGCAATCAACCAGACCCGTACTCAGCTCGTATAACTACCCTGTTACAGGCAGCGTTAGACTAAGCCAAAGACTGACAACTGCAACGCCGGAATAGTCATTGACCTCAGGTCAAAGGCATCGCTACAGGCGTACTAGGAGAGACTAGCTGATGACTAAACCCATGCAGGACTCTCCGGGTCAGTCCAGCAACTCGTAACCACCTTACGTAATTGCACCATGACTCTCGTCCCAGCATCTAATGCGTGCATCTCATGCACCGAGGTCATGCTGGTCTTAGTTCATTTTTGTTCCCACAAAAATAATCGACCAGGGACAATTTTAGATTAATTATCTCATAATTAATCATGGATGTTATCTTAGTAAACATGCTAATAATATGACAACACATTAATTTATCTTCCATAAATTAATAATATGTTCACACCATATTTAACAAAAAAAAAACGATTGACCCTAGGGCACAATCTCCAACAACACATACATACATACTTGCGCAAATATAATAAACATCTCAAGCAGATAAAACAACGCATCACACGCATTCGAAACACATTTATCAAAATATGGACCTTATGGCCCAGCAAATTCTAAGGCCGCACGGCCGAAACATTCATCAACGTGAATGGGCACAAACGCCCTAAAATATCCAATTAAGGGCACACACGCCCTGTCCTAATTTAAAAAGGGAAACACACCCCCTGAAAACTACAAATTATTACAAACGGATGACTTAGTCATCCGAAATCATAGTGGCGGCGGCCGCATCAGGTACATGGTCGCCGCTCCCCTCTCCACCCTCGCTGTCCGCGGCTACGGCCAGATTCTCCACATCCGCTTGATTGCCCGCGGTACTCAGCACATCCGCCAGAGGCACATACCCGTCGTCGCCAGGCCTGAGCTGCGACCGCCCTTCCGCCAGCTCCAGCCCATGGATAGTCCAGTCCTCTGGCAGGTCAGGCATTGGTTCGCCTGGCTCATCATCGTCCGCTCGCATACAGATCTCGTGCCCGCCCTGGCCATCTGGTAACACCTCATGGGTGTAATCGATACCCGCATCTTTCAGCTCAGGGTTCAACAGATTTAACTGCTTCCAACAGTTCTCAAACCCGCGAGCGGTCGCGTTAACATAAAACCAGTACCACTGCCTCCGTTTGCGCGGTGCGCCAGCTCAATCGTCTGAGCCTCTCCGGCCCGGTACGCCTCGAGCTCCTCCATCGCAGCCGCCGCATCCCCCCGCTGCGCCGCTGCCTCTCGCACGGCCTCGGCCGCCTCTTGGTCTGCCTTCCTCCTCCTCTCTCTCTCCCTCTTCTTCTCTTCCTCCAACTTCTTAACATGCGCCCGCTCGGCCTGAGCCTCCGCCAACGCCTGGTCCCTGGCAGCTTCTAGTGCTTTGAGCTGCTCGACTCCACCGGGCACCCTCGCCTCTTCCCTCAAACGGGCGACTTCTTTCACCATATTGTGCGACAATGTCTGAGCGGCGTGGCACGCCACGGACGCTATCATGCTGTGTGCCGCTGCGAAGTCTGCTGGCAGGCGCTTATAAGCTTCGGCAACCAAGGTGTCATGCCACTCATAGGTGCCGTTGGAGTACAGGGACTAGATGGAGGCCACACCCGAGAATCGCTCTCTGTTTGGATGCGAGGGCAAATAGGGGAACTGAGCCTCGTCATTCTCATCGACCCTCCGCTCAGCCAGCATGTCCATCCGACGGTGGCGCGGCCCATCACCGTCGGGATGGCTGACCTTGATGAACCTGTCCAGCTCCTCATCGTCCCAGTGAATCAACACCCCAGGATCCGCTGGACCGCTCGTGCGCGCCTTCTTAGCTGGCAGGCCCTCCTTGGGAACACCCTCCGCCGGCCCTTTCCCTTTGGCGTCACTGTTCTTCCCCTTGCCTAACGGGGCAGCCTCAGACCTGGCTACATTGCCCGCCAGCATCATCCCACCAAGCGCCAGCACGGGGTGGGCCTGCCCTTTTTTTCGCCGGGCTCGCCGACGCCTGTCTGGCCGCCATTTGGGCCACCGCGCCCCCAGAAGTAGATGGAACGCGGGATGCTGAGGCCCTGGAACTCTCTGCCTCGCACCAGGCGCCATGGGTGGAGCTCTCACCCCAGTTGGTGTAGCAGTTTGCGCAGGCGCCGGCTCACTCACCTGCTCCGCTCGGCTCGCCGCAGTCGCCCTTCCGGCCCCTTGATCGGTTGGCCTCCTCTTCGACCCGGTCATAGTTGCAAAAAAAAACAAGTAAAATTGGTTACAAACCATCCGAGCACCCATATCATGTATCAATCAAAAGAGTAAATCAACATATTACATGATTGCACATAGTGCCGGTAAAATAAGCTAAGGAGCCTATCCCCCCGGCGCTCCTCCTCACTCAAATGCCCCCTCCTTATCGGGCTCGCCCCAGTCTTGGCATCCGACCATCCAACAGGGAACTGCAGACGATTGTCCTCCTCCCTCACCCACCACGGGAGCCCTAACCCGTTCTGAACAATGAGGAAGTACCTGTCTTTCTAGTTCTTCCAGTTGCTGATACTCGCTGGAAATCGACTCAGGCTTCCCCCCTTCCTCTGTATATTCACCCACCCGTTGTCCCCGGGCTTCACAGAGAACCAATACAAAAACAATTTTACAATGAGCTCCACGCCCACTGACCAGGACGCATACTGTAAAAATTTCAGACTCCGCCAGCCGTTAGCCATCAGCTGCGCTAGACAGCAATTGAGGAGATTCAACAATTCAACCTCAAAATCGGTGAATGGCAAATCGGAGCCGCACTCCCGCAGCAGGACCTCATGCACGATGAACCCTCGTCGATGGGTCCACCATAGTGAATTGTTGCCATCCCAAACACCCACGGCCATGCGACTCGCCTCCCGGCCAGACCCTGGCCCGAAGTATGCGTCGTGAGCCGCCTCCAACTCCTCTTCATCATCAAACATGGATGGCTCCGCTGGCAGCCCCTTGGTCGCCCAGACCTCGGGATTCCCCCACCCCTCAGTGGCATCCCACATGATCGGCTCTCGGGACATGATCAATCTCTCCCCTTCGGCCGCCGACCCACACAAGTTGCCTGTTGGCTCGTCCATTACTCTGGCCGGCTCTTCCTCTGTGCGGTCCGATAACTCCAACACCAACTCCCCTTCAGTCGTTTCAGACATAATTACTGGATTATAAACAACTAGATCCCAACACCCCCTATACACGCTAGTTGCCTCTCCAACCCTCGTCTGCACGCCCTTAGCGCTACGCGTCCGCCCTGCTAACAGCTCGGTCGCCCTTCGCACAACTTCGTCTAACGATCGGCGCACCACCTCTATATTCACTGAGCTACTCCCCTGTGTAGTCAAACTACTAACGCTACTCAGTTCTTCACCTTCTTCTAACTCCCTAAGGACCACCATGTTCTCTAACGCTCGCAAGACAAATTCAAAGCACAAAGGATGGGATGTACCTGAAGCCATTGCACGCATGGTTTTAAGAATTTGAACGTTGAAATAAATTGTGGCGCTTGCCCTGATAATCTACTGTTGCTCACTCACTTCACAACCTACCAAAACGAAAAAGCACAAGTGTCATCAGATGGCCAATCATTCCCACACAGACCGACCGCCAGCCCTGCCAATCCACCCAGATGGGGCGACCGGTCCCGTATGCCCACACCCTCATCAAGCCTAGAACTCTTCGAGTTCAAACTCATGAACACTCATGACCTTGATGAACACTAGCCCAGCAGTTGGCGATCGCAAAACCCAGAACACTCATGACCATGAACATTCATGACTGACGCAAAAACCAACCCAGAAAACCCAGGTTCATTAAGAACACTCACGAACACTTATAACACACGGCCAACACAAACCCCGAAGCCTTATACCCACTAAGTCCGAGCCCAGAAACATTTTTCCTTTTTCAAAACCCCAACCCATTTTCGCTAAGTCTCGCGACGAAATCACCCACAACCTAACAGTCAATCGCGAAACACAGACACCTGCGAACTTCAAACCCGCAACAATGCGTATCCCCCCCCAACTCTATCTTCCCTCTCACAATCACAGATATATCTCACAAACCCTAACGCAGGCAGCGAATACACAAAGTCACGAGAAATTACTTACCGAGAAACGTTGAACTCGAACCGATTCCCGCTCACAATCACCGTGCTTTAAATCCGGCAGCGGTTACACGATTCCGGCGACTTAACTCGGTGGTTTTCTCTCTTCTCTCTCCTGAGTTCTTGAATGCACAGCGAAAAGTGTGGGAAACGCTTCGTTTGGCCCTTAAATACCCTCATATGCGCGGCAAACGAGGCGTTTTCTGCTTTTTCAAATTTTTGGCCTCCCGGGTAGCGACACGTGTCTGTCACAAGACAACGCTACCTACCACATGGCCGCCCGCCATGGCCACCTCGACTTTCCATATTCCCATGGCAGCCTGCCATTCCTAATGCTCCCTCTGCGCGGGGACAAGTACTCCTGTACATTTTGGGCGTTCGCCTAAAGAGCATACATGGCCCAGGCATTGGTTCCAATGCATGCGCTCCAAACCTCTAACCCCGCGCGCCTTGCGAAATGGTACGACGAACGCGTTCGTGGACTTCTTTAAGGTGGGACTTGTGATACATCACTATTTGGGCGTATCCCTCAATGGCCCTCGGTCCGGGCCCTTTCTCCCCTCCACACCTGGCATGGCACACTAAAGCCGATCGAGTGCCCTCTGCACAGTTAGGGGCGGTCCTGATCCATCCAGGGTCATGGCGCGCACCCCCATATTAACACTCAGTCACCCACGACTGCCTTGTTCCGCAATCCTCGCTGGAGGAGATTGTGAGCCACGGACTTGGTCATACCCACGTACTCTAGTCGCTTGGCGCCCGCCCAGTAACGCGACACGCAATCACCCACGATTGCCTTGTCCCGCAAATCTCGGTCTCCACCACTCCCGCTGGTGGAGATCGTGCTCAGCTACGTGGTGCGCCCTGCGCGCTAGCTACCACTCTCTCCCTGCTTTATAAATAGAGCTCAACCCAGCAGACTAAGGTTAGCTACTTCTCACCTTTCAGAATTCTCTTGCTCTCATATCTCTCATACACTAACTTGAGCGTCGGAGTATTCTTCGCAAGGCCCCCCTGTGAAGTTCTTGCAGATACTTGGACGATCCAATTGCTCTTGCAGCCCTCATTTGTTGAACTAGGTAAGCTTGTCCATTTTCTAGTTTATCACCCTATAATATAAATATTTTATTATATTTTATACATTTTTTATTATATTTTTAATTAACGGATATTGGGTATATCCGATTTTTGAATTAGGATATTCTATCCTATATCTATTATTTTCAGATATTTCGGATATTTAGGGTACCCGTCGGATACCGGATATCGGATAAGATAGGATACGGATATTAGAAAAAATAAACGGATACAGATACGGATAGTTATAAAATTTTGAATATCTTATTTGTTGCTATCCCTACGTATTCCCATCGAAAGACTGTAGGGCGATACGCGATCCTCACACACCGTCTTTGTAAGTGGGAATCAATGTTTTCTTTAACTGTTCCACATTTTTGGTTCTAGGTGTGCATGTAGGTCTGTGAGAGATTCATTTGAGGTGTAGTTTTGTCTTTGAAAATTCATAAAATCAAGATCTTTATTTTGATATGCAATTTGCCATATACATAGGTGATTCATGATCCATTTATGAGGACTTTAGTGCATTTTCTGGTATTTTCGTGTGGAGAAATAAAGAAAAATTCTAAATTATTTAAAATAGTTTATATTATTTTGTTTTTTATGAAAATGAAGCAAGGGGTTTCTAGTAGCATTAGAAATACCAAACATGGTTCAATGGAATACTCATGCGGACCTAGATTATCAAACGCTAAGAGTACTTGTGCTTGCAATTTGTCTTATAGATGGAATTTCTACAATGAAAGACACATTTTTCTATTCTTATTGAATGAATTGGTTATCACTCTAATTAAGATGATTTAGTATTTAGAAATTTTGAAATATAAAAAGTTAAAAAGAAAAAGAAAACATATGTAACGCATAAAATTAAATCGTTGTTTTGTTAAATGTCGTGGTTTGATTAAATGTTGTGATTTGATTCATGTCGTAGTTTGATTAAATGTCGTGATTTGATTCATGTCGTAGTTTTGATTTGTCGTTCTTCATTTATATATAAGGCTAGTTACCAATAATCCATTCAACATTCAATTCACATTTTGTATAATTTATCATGGGTTTTGAGAAGCGGTTTGAGAAAGTCTTTGATGAAGAAGAGCAAAAGGACATTCAACGTATGAAGCTTGCATTTCGAATATTTTCTTAATTCTATCAAATCAATGATGTACCAAAGGTATGTGTGTGTGTGAATTCGATGTTTTTTTTCTTTTCTATTTTTACTTTTTCCTTATTTTAGATTGGTTTAAGCCCAAAATCATACAAGTCAAAATTCATAACCGAGTCTTATACTTTGTTTTTGGTTGGCAAGCTAACTCAACAGTCAGTTTAGATAAATCTATATTTAAATCTATATTATATTATTATATGTCTGAGGAGTCCTCTGGTAGTCGGTCATTTAAAACTATATATAAAATAAATCATTTTAAATTAATACATTAAAATATATATTAATAAAAATAAAAACTCAGCCCCTCGTCTTATGCCCACGTTCTCCATCCCATTTCTCACACAAATCCAAATTGTATTATCTACATTTTCAATCCACGTTAAAAAAAATGCATTACATATACAATATGGCATCATGGCATCATGTCATTGGACGTTCCTTATCAAGTTTATCATCGAGGCCCTAACTTTTTTTTTTTAATTTCAAATCTTACACAATATTATAACCACAATTAATAAATAGGTATGATAAGTTTTCAATCTTAATATTATTAGAGTAATTTTCTCTCTACAAAAAATAAACTTTTTTTATTTACAATTTAAATTTTATTTTATTTTAATATTTTTGCATTTTTTTCTCTTTTCTTAATTTCATTGAACAATTTTTTTTTTATGTATTTATAGATCTACTAATGTTATTGTTATATATTACTAATTAAATTATTTCAAATTTTACATACATATTTGCGTGTCTGTTAGGCAAGATGGACCCTTCTCCCTTCGTAACTCGAGGACGCTATAGCCTTGTCAAGATGGACCATCATGGAAACTTGGCTCCGCTGGACACATTGTTCTCTCCATGAGGCTCATTATCTATCTCTAGATCCATTTTCACCATAGTTACCATATACCATATATACCATTCCATTCCTATACCATACTAATGTTAAGGCTATATGTTTTATGTATTTGTGTGTCCGTTAAGGTTATATTTTTTATGTATTTTAAATCTTGTGTTATTTCCTATTCCTATGATGTGAGAAAGTGTTAGACTGCATTTTTTGTGAGGATGAGTAATACTCTTAATGATTTTATAGTTATGTGACGGTGTATAAGTGCAAGTACACTTTATGAAATCACCTCTACGAATGTGGAGTGTGGCCGCTCCTATGAGATTATGGAAAAAATTTCTATAGCATTCGTTATGAACCAGAATTGCGCATGACCGAAATAACGTGCAAAAATGGCGTTAATAGCAGAATGTGGGGGTATAATCTGACCCTTAGTACATGTGTTACACACCAAGAGTTGTTAGTTCATAGAAGCTAGCTTCACTGACAATTTTGTGTATCAAAAATTATTGGTCTAGGTCTAGTTCAAGTTGTTAACAACACTAGATACAATGATTATATCCGTGTATAAATTCAGTGAATGAAATGAAGATTTATTTGACACATGTGGGGGATTGTTGGGAATATTATATAATATTTGAGTGTGAGAAATATTTAACAACACTAGATACAATGATTATATCTGTGTCCTTAGCAGAAATAACAATTTTTTTATGTATTTCTAATTATTTCAAATTATTATATATTAATTAAATTATTTCAACAGTCAGTTTAGATATATATATATATATATACACTACATATATAAATTTGTGGCTATGTTTACATTGTTAGAAAAAGTTTAATAAACATTTAAAATTATAATAAAAAAAAAGCCAAATACTCAAATTGGTCTCAAAATAATATGGTATATCTCAAATTGGTCTTATATGTTTTCATAAATTTTTGACCCATGGCAACACATAAAATAAGATGAATCAATATTGTTGTTTATCTAAAAATCGTTGTTTAGCTAAAATTCGTAGTTTGATTCAAAGTCTTTGTTTATCT
>QANZ01035234.1:14424-51177 GCA_003254925.1 Chamaecrista fasciculata
GATGGGAATTATCACATCTTCCATTGTTGGGTAAATTGTAAGTACCATTTAAAGTCGATTAAATAACGTACTACTTTTGGCCAAAGTTTATAATTAGATTTTAAAAAAATGAATTCTTTCCATTTCTAATTAATTATACAGGCTAGAAGAATATTGTTAACTTTTATTAACTTTATTTAATTTATATGCATTCCTTTCCAGTTTCCAATTCAATTTCAAATACTTTTGTTCGAAATAATATTAATAAAATTGGTTAAATTAAATATTCAGTCCCTATTAATTTTGTTAAAATTATAATTCAATCCCTAAACTTTAATTGCATATGATTTAATCCTTAAAGTTTATTATGGATAACATGACACTATATACTATATATACAATATAACAAATAAAAAAGATTAATTAATCAAGATTTGGAATCTTTGTCCCTTATCTACCTTTGGAACATATGTTTGAGAACCAACTAGCCCACCCTTAGTGGTATTGACCCAAATCAATTTACATTGGGACCTAGATGTAGATTGTATAAATATTTAGGTCTTAAAATGTTATTTTCTTCATTTTATTCAAATTAATACAGGGAATGGTTATTCTATTTTTTTATTTTAACATGGTAATGATTTATTCTTGAGGCATATCATATCTGATCATTCAGATCACTAGAAAGAAAAGTACCAAATTAACTTCCCTTTCTTCTCTTCCTCTGTGCAAATAAATTTGGGTTTGTCATTGTAAATAGATCTCTGCATGAGTATAATAAGTTTGACATTTATGGGGCGTTTGGTACACGGATTATTATGTCATTCCCGGGAATCATATTCCCCGGAATATGATTCCCATGAATAAGAGTCTAAGGATTATAAAAATATTTGTTTGGATGAGTCAAAATAATCCTAAGATTATTTTGAAATATTCTCAGGAATGTTACAATCTTATGTTTGTTTCAACTATGAATTTTGTGAGAATATTTAATACTTTTAAAAATATGCCCTTGACTTTTTATTCTCAACTAATAGTTTATCAAATGTAAAAATTCTTCAAAATAATTTATGAGAAAAATACTATATCATGAAAAAATAATTATATCATAATTAAAATTTTTAAATAACATTTAATAGATTCATGAGGAAAATATTATTTCAAAATGAAAGCAGAGCAATCAACAAACGCAGAGAAAGCAATGAAAGCATCTATAACAGTAGGATAAAAAACACGAAATATATATATATATATATATATCAGGAAAGTATATGAAAATGAACAAGAAAATCAACGTAGAGTCAAACCTAATAAATTTCTTCTCTTTAAGGCGACCGAGACAAGTTGAATAGTAAAACTTAGTAGCAGAGATGAAAAGTAGCAAGGGGTTGTAGAGAAAAAATTAATTAGGGAAAATTAATTAGAGGTAATAAAGTCACTTTGGATGGACAAAAATAATCCCATGTCATGGGATTAGAGTAATCCCACCTCGTAGGGTGAGATTAAATTTGCGTCATTTCATGGGATTAAGGCATTCTCGGGAATACAATATGCGCGAGATTAATTTTCTAATCCGCGTAACAAACGCAAGATTACTTTAGTCCAGAGCTCATAATCTCAGGACTATTTTTTCAATCGGGAGCTCAAACCCTTTATTCATATCAAAACCTGCAAATTATGAATTATTGATATGCTAGTCTACTATAATTTTTTGTTTCCACAGTGAAATGTCTATATGCATATATTATGTATGATGATATATGTTCTGTTTTCTTCTATGTACGAATCTCTTTTCTTCCAAGTATATGTTTAAAAAACAATAGAAACACATAAAATACATTTTGATTTCATGTGCAATAGAATAGAACACTATAAAGTGTAAAATCGAAATCAAACATTAACAATTCAAAAAGAAGTTTCTCAAAAATCTAGTTGTTAATTAGGTTCGGAAACCTATACTATTGTGTAGAGAATAGAAAATCAAAGAAAGAGATATAAAGAATTTGAAAAACAAACACCGAATGATGAAGATATTGAGGTGTTTAGGTCTAATTGGATCCATCGAACTTGACCTAGTGGCAAAACCTAGGTCAAGCTAACTCATCGAGCCTCCAGGAAAAAACCACGATGTCATTAGGCCACTTTTAAAAACAAAAATTCGATCTAAGTCCTTTATAAAGTTTGGTGAGAATTTGGACTAGCAGGCCCAATCGATCCAAACCCCTTCAAATAAAAAAAAATAATGAATAAGTAAAAGAAAAGAAATTCCATGCGGCGTGTGTTGCTACGGTGAACCTCAGATGGACAAGTGGGCACCACCACTTGAAAGCTCTTGATGAGTGGAGACTGCATCTAGGGCGCGTATTCCTAGGCATAACAATTTGGATGGGTATTTAGGATACTCGTCTGATACCGGATACCGGATATTGGATAGGGTACGAGTATTGAAAAATAAAAAGTCAACTATCCGGTATCTGTCTGAAATGAACAGATAGTTAGAGTATCCGGTATCTGATACTTTATTATACATCACTATTTGGGCGTATGCCTCAATGGCCCTCGGTCAAGGCCCTTTCTCCCCTCCACACCTGGCAAGGCACACTCGAGCCGATCGAGTGCCCTCTGCACACTTAGGGGCGGTCGTGATCCATCTAGGGTCATGGCGCGCACCCCCATATTAACACGCAGTCACCCACGACTTCCTTGTTCCGCAATCCTCGCTGGAGGATATCGTGAGCCACGAACTTAGTCATACCCACGTTCTCTAGTCGCCTGGCACCCGCCCAGTAACGCGACACGCAATCACCCACGATTGCCTTGTCCCGCAAATCTCGGTCTCCACCACTCCCGCTGGTGAAGATCGTGCTCAGCTACGTGGTGCGCCCCGCGTGCTAGCCACCACTCTCTCCCTGCTCTATAAATAGAGCTCAACCCAGCAGACTAAGGTTAGCTACTTCTCACCTTTCAGAATTCTCTTGCTCTCATATCTCTCATACACTAACTTGAGCGTCGGAGTATTCTTCGCAGGGCCCCCCTGTGAAGTTCTTGCAGATACTTGGACGATCCAATTGCTCTTGCAGCCCTCATTTGTTGAACTAGGTAATCTTGTCCATTTTCTAATTTATCACTCTATAATATAAATATTTTATTATATTTTATACATTTTTTATTATATTTTTAATTAACGGATATTGGGTATATCTGATTTTTGAATTAGGATATTCTATCCTATATCTATTATTTTTAGATATTTCGAATATTTAGGGTACCCGTCGGATACCGGATATCGGATAAGATAGGATACGGATATTAGAAAAAATAAACGGATATGGATAGTTATAAAATTTCGAATATCTTATCTGTTGCTATCCCTACGTATTCCCATCGAAAGACTCTAGGGCAATACGCGATCCTCACACACCGTCTTTGTAAGTGGGAATCAATGTTTTCTTTAACTCTTCCACATTTTTGGTTTCTAGGTGTGCATGTAGGTCTCTGAGAGATTCATTTGAGATTCAAGATCTTTATTTTGATATTCAATTTGCCATATACATAGGTGATTCATGATCCATTTATGAGGACTTTAGTGCATTTTCTGGTATTTTCATGTGGAGAAATAAAGAAAAATTCTAAATTATTTAAAATAGTTTATATTTTTTGTTTTTTATGAAAATGAAGCAAGGGGTTTCTAGTAGCATTAGAAATACCAAACATGGTTCAATGGAATACTCATGCGGACCTAGATTATCAAACGCTAAGAGTACTTGTGCTTGCAATTTGTCTTATAGATGGAATTTCTACAATGAAAGACACATTTTTCTATTCTAATTGAATGAATTGGTTATCACTCTAATTAAGATGATTTAGTATTTAGAAATTTTGAAATATAAAAAGTTAAAAAGAAAAAGAAAACATATGTAACGCATAAAATTAAATCGTTGTTTTGTTAAATGTCTTAATTTGATTAAATGTCGTGGTTTGATTAAATGTCGTGATTTGATTTATGTCGTAGTTCGATTAAATGTCGTGATTTGATTCATGTCGTAGTTTGATTAAATGTCGTGATTTGATTCATGTCGTAGTTTTGATTTGTCGTTCTTCATCTATATATAAGGCTAGTTACCAATAATTCATTCAACATTCAATTCACATTTTGTATAATTTATCATGGGTTTTGAGAAGCGGTTTGAGAAAGCCTTTGATGAAGAAGAGCAAAAGGACATTCAACGTATGAAGCTTGCATTTCGAATATTTTCTTAATTCTATCAAATCAATGATATACCAAAGGTATGTGTGTGTGAATTCGATGTTTTTTTCTTTTCTATTTTTACTTTTTCCTTATTTTAGATTGCTTTAAGCCCAAAATCATACAAGTCAAAATTCTTAACCGAGTCTTATACTTTGTTTTTGGTTGGCAAGCTAACTCAACAGTCAGTTTAGATAAATCTATATTTAAATCTATATTATATTATTATATGTCTGAGGAGTCCTCTGGTAGTCGGTCATTTAAAACTATATATAAAATAAATCATTTTAAATTAATACATTAAAATATATATTAATAAAAATAAAAACTCAGCCCCTCGTCTTATGCCCACGTTCTCCATCCCATTTCTCACACAAATCCAAATTGTATTATCTACATTTTCAATCCACGTTAAAAAAAATGCATTACATATACAATATGGCATCATGGCATCATGTCATTGGACGTTCCTTATCAAGTTTATCATCGAGGCCCTAACTTTTTTTTTTTAATTTCAAATCTTACACAATATTATAACCACAATTAATAAATAGGTATGATAAGTTTTCAATCTTAATATTATTAGAGTAATTTTCTCTCTACAAAAAATAAACTTTTTTTATTTACAATTTAAATTTTATTTTATTTTAATATTTTTGCATTTTTTTCTCTTTTCTTAATTTCATTGAACAATTTTTTTTTTATGTATTTATAGATCTACTAATGTTATTGTTATATATTACTAATTAAATTATTTCAAATTTTACATACATATTTGCGTGTCTGTTAGGCAAGATGGACCCTTCTCCCTTCGTAACTCGAGGACGCTATAGCCTTGTCAAGATGGACCATCATGGAAACTTGGCTCCGCTGGACACATTGTTCTCTCCATGAGGCTCATTATCTATCTCTAGATCCATTTTCACCATAGTTACCATATACCATATATACCATTCCATTCCTATACCATACTAATGTTAAGGCTATATGTTTTATGTATTTGTGTGTCCGTTAAGGTTATATTTTTTATGTATTTTAAATCTTGTGTTATTTCCTATTCCTATGATGTGAGAAAGTGTTAGACTGCATTTTTTGTGAGGATGAGTAATACTCTTAATGATTTTATAGTTATGTGACGGTGTATAAGTGCAAGTACACTTTATGAAATCACCTCTACGAATGTGGAGTGTGGCCGCTCCTATGAGATTATGGAAAAAATTTCTATAGCATTCGTTATGAACCAGAATTGCGCATGACCGAAATAACGTGCAAAAATGGCGTTAATAGCAGAATGTGGGGGTATAATCTGACCCTTAGTACATGTGTTACACACCAAGAGTTGTTAGTTCATAGAAGCTAGCTTCACTGACAATTTTGTGTATCAAAAATTATTGGTCTAGGTCTAGTTCAAGTTGTTAACAACACTAGATACAATGATTATATCCGTGTATAAATTCAGTGAATGAAATGAAGATTTATTTGACACATGTGGGGGATTGTTGGGAATATTATATAATATTTGAGTGTGAGAAATATTTAACAACACTAGATACAATGATTATATCTGTGTCCTTAGCAGAAATAACAATTTTTTTATGTATTTCTAATTATTTCAAATTATTATATATTAATTAAATTATTTCAACAGTCAGTTTAGATATATATATATATATATACACTACATATATAAATTTGTGGCTATGTTTACATTGTTAGAAAAAGTTTAATAAACATTTAAAATTATAATAAAAAAAAAGCCAAATACTCAAATTGGTCTCAAAATAATATGGTATATCTCAAATTGGTCTTATATGTTTTCATAAATTTTTGACCCATGGCAACACATAAAATAAGATGAATCAATATTGTTGTTTATCTAAAAATCGTTGTTTAGCTAAAATTCGTAGTTTGATTCAAAGTCTTTGTTTATCTNACGCTATAGCCTTGTCAAGATGGACCATCATGGAAACTTGGCTCCGCTGGACACATTGTTCTCTCCATGAGGCTCATTATCTATCTCTAGATCCATTTTCACCATAGTTACCATATACCATATACCATTCCATTCCCATACCATACTAATGTTAAGGCTATATGTTTTATGTAATTGTGTGTCCGTTAAGGCTATATGTTTTATGTATTTTAAATCGTGTGTTATTTCCTATTCCTATGATGTGAGAAAGTGTTAGACTGTATTTTTTGTGAGGATGAGTAATACTCTTAATGATTTTATAGTTATGTGACGGTGTATAAGTGCAAGTACACTTTATGAAATCACCTCTACGAATGTGGAGTGGGGCCGCTCCTATGAGATTATGGAAAATTTTTTACAGCATTCGTTATGAACCAGAATTGCGCATGACCGAAATAACGTGCAAAAATGGCGTTAATAGCAGAATGTGGGGGTATAATCTGACCCTTAGTGCATGTGTTACACACCAAGAGTTGTTAGTTCATAAAAGCTAGCTTCACTGCCAATTTTGTGTATCAAGAATTATTGGTCTATGTCTAGTTCAAGTTGTTAACAACACTAGATACAATGATTATATCCGTGTATAAATTCAGTGAATGAAATGAATATTTATTTGACACATGTGGGGGATTGTTGGGAATATTATATAATATTTGAGTGTGAGAAATATTTAACAACACTAGATACAATGATTATATCTGTGTCCTTAGCAGAAATAACAATTTTTTTATGTATTTCTAATTATTTCAAATTATTATATATTAATTAAATTATTTCAACAGTCAGTTTAGATATATATATATATATATACACTACATATATAAATTTGTGGCTATGTTTACATTGTTAGAAAAAGTTTAATAAACATTTAAAATTATAATAAAAAAAAGCCAAATACTCAAATTGGTCTCAAAATAATATGATAGATCTCAAATTGGTCTTATATGTTTTCATAAATTTTTGACCCATGGCAACACATAAAATAAGATGAATCAATATTGTTGTTTATCTAAAAATCGTTGTTTAGCTAAAATTCGTAGTTTGATTCAAAGTCTTTGTTTATCTAAAAGTTGTTGTTTGGCTAAAATTTGTAGTTTAATCCAAAGTCATTGTTTAGCTAAATATCGTAATTCGAACCGAAGTCATTGTTTATCTAAAAGTCGCAGTTCTATATATTTTAGTTGTTTTTATTTTGTTCACCTATATATAAGTGGTTAACATGCACCTACTTGAACATTCACATTTTTCCAAAGATATATATCATGGATTGTAAGAAGAGGTCTGAGATAGCGTTTGGAGAAGAAGAAAATAATGTTCCTCACACAAGCTCGCATATCAACTATTTATTTATCTTTATTAAATCAATGATGTACCAAAGATATATACCAATCGATATATTTGTCAATGATTACTATCATGCTTGTTTGCTTTTCCTAGGCTCTAATGCATAAAATTGACATCCATCATTGGTGGTGTAGGCATAATGCAACAAGAGAATTTAACTGGAAGTATCCAAATGGAAAACTAAGAACATCCAACAATATACTTTCAACTTTTTAATGGTCCAAATACTCAAAATGGTTGATTAATCATATCATGAAACATTATAAATTTAGTGCGAGAAATCATGGAGATTGTTTGATATTTCGGACAAAGATTATTATATTGTGAAACATTCTTTTAGACATTTGACGATAGTAAAACACAAAAAAGATGAAGAAGAAGAAGAAATGTAGTCTGTTAGGTCTTAGGGTACAATTGAGTCAAATATTAAACTTTATGGGTAAAATTCACCATAGAAAGTTAGTTTCCTTACAAGAAATGAGATAAAGAATGAATGCAGATTTTCTCAAAAGGATAAGTTTTTAATCACTAAGATCTATATACACAGTAAATAGAGTATTCCAAATTATTTAAAGAACGTATAGCACATAGTAGCAATTGCTTCAACAACTAAACTATCAAAGAATTGTGATTGGCCAACAAATAAACTATCAAAGAAAAGAGCATTAATTTTATAGTTAACAAAAAATATAGAGAGCAAAAATATAAAACAAAGCCGCAATTTTCATGAATGTTCCTACAAACATATTCATGAATGTACATTAAATTTTAACAAAAAAAATGAATGTTCATTAAATGCTCCTACAAACATTTTGTAGATTGGCATGTTTATTTACATTAAATGCTCCTACAAACATATTCATGAATGTTCATTAACTCCACTTAGAGAGAGAGAGAGAGAGAGAGAGAGAAGCTAATTTAATATATTTAATTTCTTTCCAAAAACGTTCAACATGTTTTGTAGGATTTATATACACCTAGCAACTACATTCATGATGATGCATATATAGAATTAGAAAATGAAGGAATAAATTACGTACTTAAGGTGCCAACTGTCTCACCCTTAGAAGTTTCTACAAGACTACGAGGGGATTAGTCATTATTACCTAAAGTGGATGCTTTGAGTAATGCTTAGCCACCAAACAAATTTACTTAAACAATTAATTTCTTTAACTAAGAAATACATAAAAGAAATTAGATTTAAGAAAGAAAGACATGGGCCAACATAAATATTGGGCAAAACATAGATTTTATCACAATTAAAAATAAACTAGCAAAGAAATAAGTTTTGAAACTTGATCCAACACCATATAAAATAATTTTTTTTTAAATTAACATAAATCACAAAAAATAAATTAAATTAACAGAAATCTAATAATACAAAATTTAGTCCAACAACCAAGTTAAATAATTTTTTTCCACTAAGAATTATTTACATTCATATGTTATGTATGATATATGTTTTGTTTTTTCTGTGAATTCTTTCTTCCCATATGTGTGTGTGTGTGTTAAAATGTGTTGGAAACACATCATACATTTTGATTTGATGCATAATAGTATAAGACACCACGTATGTAAAACCAAAATCAAAAATTAATAATTCAAAAATTAGATTTTTGAAAATCAAATTGTTAGGTTCCAAAACCTATCCTGTTGACTAGGGAACAAAAAATCAAAGAAAATGATACAAAGTTTGCGAAAAATAAACAAACAAACACTAGATGACAAAGATATTGAGGAGATAAGTTTTTAGGTCTAACAAGGTTTACTATAACTGACCGAGTTGTAAAACCTGAAACAAGCTAACCCATCTAGCCTCGTAGTCTTGAGGTTTTGACCTAAAAGAAAAATATTAGGCTCCCTTAAAATAATGTTGAACTAGAGTTTTTATTATTAATATTTATATATAAATGTGACATTAGTATTATCAAGACTTTCAATCGTTGGATAAAGCAAGCGTAAAAAAGAAAGACAGTTAATTGCTAGCTATATTAGCTAGGGGAAAATACTAGAATTTAGGGAGTATATTTTTAGGTTGTCATTAATGTTGGAATAGTTTTTTATGTTAAATATTCTTTTTTTCACATAGAAAAGGTGAAACAGATCAAAGCATATAAAGCAGAAAATTAAATAGGGACCATTCTGGGTATAGCAACACCAGAGAGGTCATTGAGAAAGGGAATACAACTAGAAGGGGGGACATGCAACATAACCAGATCAACATCCACAATAACACGATCATTGTTCAGTGTAGTTGAATCAAATATAGTACGATTCCCATTATTCCAAATGCTCCAAATTGTGACCGCAAACACACTTTTCCAATCTAGACCATGCCACATGTTCTTACTACGAAGATTAGTCATCACCCAACTCTTCACATCCTTTTAAATGAAGGTACTCCAATCGTTAGGCAAAAGCATCGACTTTCACAACGGTTGAACACAACTACAGTCCCGGAGTGCATGCAAGATGGACTCATCATCATACCTACATCTTTGACACATGCCAGAGCTACAAAAACCTCTCTTAAACCTATTCAAGTTGGTAAGAAGTTTCCTCTTGTCGCAAGCCAAACACAGGTTTTAATGCACTGGAGTCCTTGCCACTTCCAAATGAGATTCCAAATCTCCTCTTTAAGAGGAAGAGGACTAATATCAATGGAGTGATAGGCGCTATTAACACTGAAAAGTTTGTTTTTGCTAAATTTACACACCCTTGTATCATCACCCTCATCATTCCTAGGTGGAAGAGTATAAGCAAGGCGGATAAGAAAAGTAGTGGGGAGCTGGGAGCACAGCTCATTCCAGTTCCAATTGCCATCATCTGAGACATAAGAATTCACCTTTCTTCCCAGATTTTCACTAGCAACCGTGATATTATCCTCCCCCATGAGAGGGTTATTACCCAACCAAGTATTTGACCATAAATTGGAAGAATTTCCACTACCAATTTTCCATTTAATACTTGTGCTCACATACCTCCAAGCCTTTTGAATTCCCCTCCAAGCGTTAAATTCAGTGTTCCTCTTCACCACAACAGGAATGGCATCGTCTCCACATTTGTATTTAGCTCTCAAAATGCATACCCAAAGTTTATCTCTTCTGGTAATTAAATCCCATCCAATTTTCATCATGAAGGCCATGTTCATGCGTTTTGTAGATTTTAAACCCAACCCCCACTCTTTTTGGAACATGTCAACTTATCCCAAGCCACAAGATGAGATCGTCTACTATTGGCATTGGATCCTGAAAGAAAAGACCTCCTAACTTTATCAATATCATCACAGATACTTGTTGAGAGAATAGTAGATTGCATACAGTATATAGCAATAGTATTTAGTACAGATTGTACTAAAGTTGCTCGACCAGCAAAAGCAAGTTTTTAAAGTTTCCACACACTCAACCTCTTTCAAATTTTATCCATGATAAAGCTATACGTACCCCAATTTACTCGACTATGGTGGAGAGGAAGGCCAAGATATTTTCCAAAATTCTCGGAGAGCAAAAATCCAAATATTCTACCAAGATCAATCTTGAAAATTTGGTTGGTATTGTGGGAACAAAATAGTTTAGTATTCTCCAAACTCACCTTAAGATATGAGTAACTACAAAAATTGTCCAAGCATCCCTTAATAACCTTGATTTGATCATGATTATCACCCGCAAAAAGAAATAAATCATCAGCGAAAAAGAGATGCGAGAACATAGGTCCTCCTCTAGAGAATTTGATCGGCTTCCAATCTCTAGAGTTGATGGCATCATTAATCATATGACCAAGCCACTCCATACAAAGAACGAACAAATACGGGGATTGGGAATCCCCTTGACGAATACCCCTTCCCATTTTGAAAGATTCCGAGAGCGTGTCATTCCACATAATTCTCATACTAGACGTGGTAACACATTTCAAGATAATGTTAGTGAAACTATGAGAAAAGCCTATGTAAGTAAGGGCATCCTTCAAGAACTTCCATTTTACTCAATCATATGTCTTTTCAAGGTCCACCTTTATAGCCATTTGACCCTTATTACCTTTCTTCCTTTCCATAAAGTGCAACACCTCCTGGACAACACTCGATTGGGAGTGGCTAACCAGGAAATCCATATAATTCTTTAGACGAAGAGCAATAATCTTGGTAATGATCTTGAAGATGACGTTGCATAGAGAGATAGGACGAAGTTTTCTGATACTCTCTAGAGCTTTAACTTTAGGGATCAAAACTAGCAATGTATCATTAACACTTTCAATGATATTGGAATCAGAGAAACAACTTTTCACGAAATTACATATTGTCTCTCCAATAGTGTCCCAACTATTTTGAAAGAAAGTAACATGGACCCTAACCGGACACCCGTCGTAAGGTGTCCTGGTGCAAATCAAGTTTAATTATACTCTAGCCTTGCAAGTATAACTATATTTATTAAAATATAATATAGATGCTAACCCAAGGTCGGATCTCTCGCGGAACTCAATGTGACGAGGCTAAGAGAATTGTGACGAAGGTTGTAACTTCTACCTTTGAGGGTTGTCACGATTTAATAAGATCTTTAGAGTCAAAGAACAATAATAATGATAATAATAATAATACTTGAGAGAAAACCCTAGAGATGGACTATCATAGTTCGTTCATCATAAAGAATAGATAATAAATATGCATTTACTTTTCCAAGTTAGACAATGTATTTAAAGCATAAACACAATCAATCAAACAATAGAGAGAATACAAGATTAGGATAGGTAACTCATCCAAAACTGGGTTTATGAGCTATTTGACAAAGCTCTTTGGGGCAATCTATATTATTGCCACATCAGAACAATAAACAAACATATATATATATATATATATCAATAATAATCCTAATTATGCACATAAGATATGTAAACCACTCTTTAGCAAACCCTAAAGAGCTACTTCATTAATCGTGAGAGAGACAAACTCCGGTAATGTCAAGGTCTCATTACTTTAACAAAATATGATCTACAACTTATATATAAACAACTTCAACAATTACCTTTGAAGGAGTTGATCATACCTCATAAATGCAACATCAACATCTGGACTTTACAACGAATCATGGTGAACTCAAGTCACATCCTTGAGGTATTCCTCAAGCATCTACCTAATTAGTTACTCATGCTCTAAGATGAGAACTATTCTAAACTAAAGAGAATTGGAGCGATCTGGATCTGATGTCGATGCTTTGAGCGTGGAATGGCGACCTCTATTTATAGTGTTGAGTAGTGTGCTTGGTCCACAAGTCAAGGGAAGAAAATCGCCTCTGGCTGTTGCTTGGGCGGGCGGCCCAATATGAAGGCGCAACAAAATAGTTGCGATATTTTGATTATATCTTCGTATCTTGAATCGTAGTTGGGCAAAACATACTCTCCTGCTTCAGATTAATTTGCGCCGCGAGATTTCCCTTTTGGGCCGTTGGCTCAGAGTGACGGCGCAACAACAAACTGCGCTGAAGCTTACTTGCCGACGTCATATTCCTAACAGATACATGCGTCGCGGGATTCACCTATGTTGGGCTGGCGGCCCACATGGCGGCGCAAGGATATCTTGTGCTCGACGTGATCTTCTAGAATATTCTGATGTTTCCCTCTTGGTTTGGCCCTGTTTGGATATCTGAAACACTGAATAAACCATTAAGTAGCACCTTTTTATAAAGTACAATAAATAAACGCTAATTAACTCTTTTTATCCACTTTATTCCACCACACCTTAGTGTTGCCCTTAGCATATTAATTGGTCTAATTCTAATATATTATTATTATAAACACACTAAAAGAAGGCCAAATAACTTGTTCACTTTTGGGCTGATCAGACCCCATCAGAACCAGGGGACTTAGAAGGCTCCATACTAATAATGGCATTCTTTATGTCATCATTACCTCATCTTGAATTTCAACTAGCGCATTCCCAAAAAGAGAGGGGAACCCACTCGTCGTTTCCAAATTTGTCTCCAAAGGTGTTGCATCGTCCGTGTATAAATTAGTGAAGTATAAAACAACCATATCCTTAAGCTTAGCTAGATCAGAGATCCATTCCCCATCTTCATTCTTTCACATCTCCTCCCAACTTTTCTCGTGTATCATCTTCACATAAGAATGATAAAAATGAGTATTTTTGTCACAAAGATTGAGCCAGTTACAATTAGCTTTTTTATGCCAAAACATTTCTTCCTAAATGAGGATGTCATTATATTCTTTCCACAACATCTGTTGAAGATGGATTCAATGGCTATTGGGATTGTCTCCCATTTTCCTATCCACCACCTCCAAACACCTTAGAATACGACCTTTTCTATAAAATATGTTTCCAAAAACCCTTTTATTCCAAATCTGCACCTCATCCGTAAAACTTCTGGATGCCGAAAGCCAGTTAGCCTCGTGATTCCAGCAACTGTTCACGAAACCAGCAAACTCATCATGAGTATACCAAGTAGTCTGAAATTTAAAGGTCTTTTAACGAGGAAAAATTGGACCAAGATCGTTGATTTTGAGCAATATGGGCCTATGATTAGACTTCATCTGATTCATATGAGAGAGAGAGAGAGAGAGAGAGAGAGAGAGAGAGAGAGAGAATAATTACCGAAGATATGGGCCCAAAAATTATTCACCAAGCACCTGTTAATCCTCTCCCAGACATTCCCATTATTACACATGTATTTTGGACCAGCATACTCAATATCAATCATCGAACACCCATCCACACAACTTCTAAAATCGTTTATGCTTCTTAAGTTGGGCCTAACACCACCCTTCTTATCATCACAACAAAGGTAAGAGTTGAAATCCCCAATCCAAGCCCAAGGATTTTTTATGAAGAAGGTTATTAAGTCCTGCAAGATGGCCCCACAACTCTCATCGTACAACTTGCCTCAGGCTTTCATAAATAAGGAAATAGCATAACTAACCTCTTTCTTGATGACATGAACTATAACATTTTGTTTCATTTCATCAATAGTAGAAATTGACAAATTACAAGAATTCCACAACAACCATAGCCCTCCCGAAAAGCCATAAGCGTCGACTCTCGAACTACTATCAAACCCAAGTTTATTAATCACAGTTGCTGCCTTCGAACCACTACAACGAGGCTCCAAAATAACGAAAATATCCACATTCTTCTCACGACAAATATCATGAACAAGGTGGGGAAAAGACTTACTCAAAGCTCCCCTACCATTCCAACATATAATATTAATACTAGTCATAACAACCATAGAGATGATAGTAGATATGAAAACAAGACCAACAATCATCTAAAGGTTGTTTGTCTACACCCTCGTGGCGCCAAGAAGGTCTAATGCGTCTTGGCTGGAGTCCTTGAGGCGTTTGTCCTCAATTCTCATGCGCTGATCAATTTCATCTTGCTCAGTCCATTTGGCACTACGACCATGAAATAGAGTCTGAGAAGGAGGAGCCTTCAAAGGCCCATAAGCATCTACTGTTGGAGATTGTTCCCTAGGGCCTATCTTTTTATGTGAATGTTTTGAACATATTGGTTTTGATTAATTTATAGATGATAAATTATGTTGTTATCATATTATTAGCATGTTTACTATGATAGCGTCCTTGATTAATTATGTGATAATTAATCTAAAACTGTTCCTGGTCGATTGTTATCGTGGGAGCGAAAATGAACCAAGACCAGCATAACCTCGGTGTATAGAGATACATGCACTAGATGCTTTACGAGAGTCATGGTGCAATTATGTAAGGGGTTACAAGTTGCTGGACCGACCTGGAGAGTCCTGCATGGGTTTTAGTCATGAGCTAGCCTCTCCTGTACACCTGTCACGATGCCCTTAGACCTGAGGTCTTGACTATTCCGGCGTTGTAGATGTCAAACTTTGGCCTAGTCCAACGTTGCCCGTAGCAGGGTAGCCATACAGGCTAGGTACGAGTTTGGTTGTTTACCGTGCTGAGGAATTTGGTTGACCAAGATGGAATTTTGTTCCTCATTAAGTTGAGAGATATTTGACTGGGCCCCTCGATGAGTTTGTCCAAGGAATGTGTGGCCACACAGGGAAATGGGACTAACTCAAGAAATCGAGAAAGTTATGGTTTGGATTAAGGATGACATTCTCGTGCCTTATCCATGACCAAAATATCGTGTGACAATCGGGATCAAGACAAGGTGGTACTATGGTTAATTCGTTTGGCGTTAAAGCGATATACTCACATGTTTTGGGTAGTCGTGATGGCTTCCTAGAGTCCGCTCTCGACTTTTGAGTCATAAAGATGACTTGCTGCCAACTTCACATGAGGCCTGCTGGGTCACATGCCGTAATGGGACACGAATTAGGGTTAATTCGTGAGTCACTTTAGTGACACAATTTAAGACATAGTTGAATGTCTGAGGACATGAAGTCTTGTCTTAAATAAAATCTATGTTCATGATATTTAAATTTGTGAGACAAGTTTAAATATATTAATTGTTAAGTAGTTAGTTTCGTTAATCTATTTACAATTGAATTCTTGTTTAAAATATTAGGAAATAATAAATTGGATAAGCCTCCTAAAAGTTAGGGGATTATTGATTTATTAAATTCTTTAATATTGGACATCAAGAAGTAGAGGGTGGCGCCTCTTCTTGTTTTTATTAATAAAAATGTTTTGTTAATTTAAATCAAGATTTGAATTTGAAAAGAGATGCGAGAACATAGGTCCTCCTCTAGAGAATTTGATCGGCTTCCAATCTCTAGAGTTGATGGCATCATTGATCATATGACCAAACCACTCCATACAAAGAACGAACAAATACGGGGATAGGGAATCCCCTTGACGAATACCCCTTCCCATTTTGAAAGATTCCGAGAGCGTGCCATTCCACATAATTCTCATACTAGACGTGGTAACATATTTCAAGATAATGTTAGTGAATCTATGAGAAAAGCCTATGCGAGTAAGAGCATCCTTCAAGAACTTCCATTTTACTCAATCATATGTCTTTTCAAGGTCCACCTTTATAGCCATTTGACCTTTATTACCTTTCTTCCTTTCCATAAAGTGCAACACCTCCTGGGCAACACTCGATTGGGAGTGGCTAACCAGGAAATCCATATAATTCTTTAGACGAAGAGCAATAATCTTGGTAATGATCTTTTTTAGGGTTGTCACGATTTAATAAGATCTTTAGAGTCAAAGAACAATAATAATGATAATAATAATAATACTTGAGAGAAAACCCTAGAGATGGAATATCACAGTTCGTTCATTATAAAGAATAGATAATAAATATGCATTTACTTTTCCAAGTTAGACAATGCATTTAAAGCATAAACACAATCAATCAAACAATGGAGAGAATACAAGATTAGGATAGGTAACTCATCCAAAACTGGGTTTATGAGCTATTTGACAAAGCTCTTTGGGCCAATCTATATTATTGCCACATCGGAACAATAAACAAACATATATATATATATATATATCAATAATAATCCTAATTATGCACATAAGATATGTAAACCACTCTTTAGCAAACCCTAAAGAGCTACTTCATTAATCGTGAGAGAGATAAACTCTGGGAATGTCAAGGTCTCATTACTTTAACAAAATATGATCTACGACTTATATATAAACAACTTCAACAATTACCTTTGAAGGAGTTGATCATACCTCATAGATGCAACATCAACATCTGGACTTTACAACGAATCATGGTGAACTCAAGTCACATACTTGAGGTATTCTTCAAGCATCTACCTAATTAGTTACTCATGCTCTAAGATGAGAACTATTCTAAACTAAAGAGAATTGGAGCGATCTGGATCTGATTTCGATGCTTTGAGCGTGGAATGACGACCTCTATTTATAGTGTTGAGTAGTGTGCTTGGTCCGCAAGTCAAGAGAAGAAAATCGCCTCTGGGCTGTTGCTTGGGCGGGCGGCCCAATATGAAGGCGCAGCAAAATATTTGCGATATTTCGATTATATCTTCGTATCTTGAATCGTAGTTGGGCAAAATATACTCTCCTGCTTCAGATTAATCTGCGCCGCGAGATTTCCCTTTTGGGCCGTTGGCTCAAAGTGACGGTGCAACAACAAACTGCGCTGAAGCTTACTTGCTGACGTCATATTCCTAACAGATATGTGCGCTGCGGGATTCACCTATGTTGGGCCGGCGGCCCACATGGCGGCGCAAGGATATCTAGTGCTCGACGTGATCTTCTAGAATATTCTGATATTTCCCTCTTGGTTTGGCCCTGTTTGGATATCTGAAACACTGAATAAACCATTAAGTAGCATCTACTTATAAAGTACAATAAATAAACACTAATTAACTCTTTTTATCCATTTTATTCCACCTCACCTTAGTGTTACCCTTAGCATATTAATTGGTCTAATTCTAATATATTATTATTATAAACACACTAAAAGAAGGCCAAATAACTTGTTCACTTTTGGGCTGATCAGACCCCATCATAACCAGGGGACTTAGAAGCAGTGTTGTAAAAACCGGACCGGACCGGCCGGTCGGACCGGGAGCCGGAAGGCAAGACGGTCTGGTTCAACCATTTGAACCGTTTTGCTGTTTGGACCGGATCAGACCGGATTGGACCGGTCAAGAACCGGAAAAACCGGGTCCACCCGGTGGACCGGCGGTTCAACCCTTTTTTTTTTTTTTTTTTTTTTTTTTTTTTTTTTTTTTTTTTTTTTTTTTTTTTTTTTTTTTTTTTTTTTTTTTTTTTTTTTTTTTTTTTTTTTTTTTTTTTTTTTTTTTTTTTTTTTTTTTTTTTTTTTTTTTTTTTTTTTTTTTTTTTTTTTTTTTTTTTTTTTTTTTTTTTTTTTTTTTTTTTTTTTTTTTTTTTTTTTTTTTTACTGCATTCGAAATTTAAAAAAAAAAAAAGCACTAAATCTAAATCAGTAAAGTTGAACTTGAAGGCTTCAGTTCGAAAAGTTTTCCAGCCATTCCATTTCCGCCGAAAACCTCCGCCGAACCCTAGACCTTCACCTCCGCTCCTTTTCCGCCGTCGCCGCTCCTTCCGCCGTCGCCGCTGCTACTTCCGCCGCCGCCGTTGCTTTCCTCTGGTCTCGGTTTTGAAGGAAGAGGCGAGTTTAAACCAGTGTTGTGGGTCTGCTCCTTCCGCCGTCGTGTCTGCCATTTCCGCCGCCGCCGCTGTCCTTCTCGGTTAGGGTAGTGGGTATTGCAGCAACAGGTATTTTATATAAACTCATGTATTTGACAATTGCACATATATATATAAACTCATGTATTTTGTTTTCTGAACCAAAAATAATTACTCTTGTAGTTTGATTGGGGTACGGTTTTATGTAAAACTAGTTCATTATAATCATTTCTAATCAACACTGAATTTACATACGATTCTTCAGTATATTTGTGTTTGTGTCCGTGTATATATATATATATATATNATCCGGTCCGACCGAGCGGTCCGACCGATTCAACCGATCCGACCATGAACCGAACACTTGTCCGAGTCTTTGTCCGGTTCGGTTATGACAACACTGCTTAGAAGGCTCCAAACTAATAATGGCATTCTTTATGTCATCATTAGTCACCTCATCTTGAATTTCAACCAGCGCATTCCCAAAAAGAGAGGGGAACCCACTCGTCGTTTCCAAATTTGTCTCCAAAGGTGTTGCATCGTCCGTGTATAAATTAGTGAAGTATAAAACAACCATATCCTTAAGCTTAGCTAGATCAGAGATCCATTCCCCATCTTCATTCTTTCACATCTCCTCCCAACTTTTCTCGTGTATCATCTTCACATAAGAATGATAAAAATGAGTATTTTTGTCACAAAGATTGAGCCAGTTACAATTAGCTTTTTTATGCCAAAACATTTCTTCCTAAATGAGGATGTCATTATATTCTTTCCACAACATCTGTTGAAGATAGATTCAATGGCTATTGGGATTGTCTCCCATTTTCCTATCCAGCACCTCCAAACACCTTAGAATACGACCTTTTCTATAAAATATGTTTCCAAAAACCCTTTTATTCCAAATCTGCACCTCATCCACAAAACTTTTGGATACCGAAAGCCAGTTAGCCTCGTGATTCTAGCAACTGTTCACGAAACCAGCAAACTCATCATGAGTATACCAAGTAGTTTGAAATTTAAAGGTCTTTTGACGAGGAAAAATTGGACCAAGATCGTTGATTTTGAGCAGTATGGGCCTATGATCAGACTTCATCTGATTCATATGAGAGAGAGAGAGAGAGAGAGAGAATAATTACTGAAGATATGGGCCCAGAAGTTATTCACCAAGAACCTGTTAATCCTCTCCCAGACATTCCCATTATTACACATGTATTTTGGACCAGCATACCCAATATCAATCATCGAACACCCATCCACACAACTTCTAAAATCGTTCATGCTTCTTAAGTTGGGCCTAACACCACCCTTCTTATCATCACAACTAAGGTAAGAGTTGAAATCCCCAATCCAAGCCCAAGGTTTTTTTATGAAGAAGGTTATTAAGTCCTGCAAGATGGGCCCACAACTCTCTTCGTACAACTTGCCTCGGGCTTTCATAAATAAGGAAATAGCATAACTAACCTCTTTCTTAATGACATGAACTATAACATTTTGTTTCATTTCATCAATAGTAGAAATTGACAAATTACAAGAATTCCACAACAACCATATCCCTCCCGAAAAGCCATAAGCGTCGACTCTCCAACTACTATCAAACCCAAGTTTATTAATCACAGTTGCTGCCTTCGAACCACTACAACGAGGCTCCAAAATAACGAAAATATCCACATTCTTCTCACGACAAATATCATGAACAAGGCGGGGAAAAGACTTACTCAGAGCTCCCTTACCATTCCAACATATAATATTAATACTAGTCATAACAACCATAGAGATGATAGTAGATATGAAAACAAGACCAACAATCATCTAAAGGTTGTTTGTCTACACCCTCGTGGCGCCAAGAAGGTCTAATGCGTCTTGGCTGGAGTCCTGAGGAGTTTGTCCTCAATTCTCATGAGCTGATCGATTTCATCTTGCTCAGTCCATTTGGCACTACGACCATGAAATAGAGTCTGAGAAGGAGGAGCCTTCAAAGGCCCATAAGCATCTACCCCACCAGGTTTATTAGTAATGCTACTAACGGGCTTGCCTAGGGCATTACTAATGCTCGCCAACGGCCCAGCACGAGCAGTTGACTTTGGGGCTTGATCTGATTTTTTCTTAAGACTAAAAATGGGCTTTCCACCAGAAGGTTTAGTCGAACGTGGCCCACTAGGGGTTATCGAGTCTGATCTCCTTCTTCTACCTTGTATCCAACCTCCATTCCCATCACCTTAATGATCAGGGATTTTCGCCAGGGTCTGCATAAGACAATCCTTCTCTCCCTAGGGATATCCACTCCGGGACAAAGAGGATTCACACTCCTCATATTGTTTTAGGAGTATCCAATTCGATTATTAGAGGTTTCCTAGTTATGTTAAATATTCTGATAGCTAGTGTCAATCTAATTCTGAAACAATTTCTATTGATGAAATTTTAAGAGAGAAAAATACTTTTTAATTCCAATAATATAATAATTATATTAATCTATTAATTAAATTCTATATATCAATTGTTATTTACGTTTAATCTGTGAGGAGTATTCAATATATATAAGATTAAATGTTTTGAAGATTGAGGAGTTCAAAATGCCTTTAAACAACATCCTAATTAAGCAATTTAATTATTTCTCTCAATTTCTAGGTGATACATCACTATTTGGGCGTACGCCTAAACGGCCCTCGCACCGGGCCTCTTCTCCCCTCCACACCTTGCGGGGCGCCCTCGAGCCAGTCGGGCGTCCTAAGCACCATTAGGGGCGGCCGTGATCCATCCTGGGTCTTGGCGCGCGTCCCCCAAATGACACGTGGCCATCCACGACTACCTCACTCCGCAATCCACGCTACGGGAGATCGTGGGCTACTGACTTGCTCATACCCACGATCTCCAGTCTCTAGGCGCCCGCCCAGCGACACAACACGCAATCACCCACGATTGCCTTGCTCCGCAAATCTCGGCCTCCACCATCTTCGCTGGTGGAGATCGTGTCCAGTACGTGGTCCGCCCCGCATGCTGACCACCTCTCTCCTCCCTGCTCTATAAATAGAACCCATCTCACCAGTTCAAGGTTAGCGACTTCTTTCACTCTGAAATTCTCTTACTCTCTTATCACTCTCTTACTAACTTGAGCGTCGGAGTACACTTCGCAGGGCCCCCCTGTGAAGCTCTTGCAGGTTCTTGTTCAACTCTTGGCTCTCACAGCCCTCTCAGGTGAACTAGGTAAGTGCTAGCCATTTTCCAGTTTATCATTGGCGCCGTCTGTGGGGAATTCACCTCCTCACCTGCTGAACTTTACGGGCTCTCACGCTCGTCCTCTATTGCTTTTTCTTTACAAAAGCTAACTCACCAACGTTTACCTTGTGGAACTAGGTGATCTCTACTTTTCTATGGCTCATAGCGACTCCCCTCGCGATCCGCTCTTGGACGAACCCTCTGATTCCCAGGAGCACGCCCTAGGCTCCCAGGAGAATCAGGAGCAAGAGGAACATCGAGAAGAGGGAGCGCCCTCTCGGGTTGCACCACCAGCCGATATGGGCGCGACGGGCCCGACTTTCCATTCCATGGACATTATGGCAATCTTTCGTAGCATGATGAGGGAGCAGACAGAATCCCTACGTCGTGAATTCCAGAGCCTATCGGTTCATAGCGCTCCCCAGGGGTCGAACCCCGGCCGCCGTAACACCACGGCCGCCTCGGCCCAAGAAAACGCACCTGCTGCTGGCTTCGAAGACGAGCCGGGCACCTTCATCCCCCAGAAGGGGCCGTTCGCCGTATCCATCCAGCGCGATATCGTACCCCAGGGCTTCAAGATGCCCGTGAAGATGGTACCCTACGAGCCAACTGCAGACCCAAATCTGCACTTGAAGGCGTTCCATGCAAACGTCCAACTGGCCTCACTCATTGAAGGGAAGAAGTGCAAGCTCTTTCCTACCACTCTTGGTCCAGAAGGACTTCATTGGTACGCCCGCCTACCAGATTACTCCATACATAACTTCGACGAGCTGGAGGCCGCCTTCCTAAAGCGCTTTGCCACCAGTATCGTGTACAAGAAACCCTCCACGGTCATGGCGGACCTTATTCAGGGCTCCAGCGAGAGCCTCCGGGATTTCCTTAAGCGCTTCTCCGAGCGCTGCCACGAGGTGGAGGACTTAGAGGACAGCGTGGCCATCCACGCTTTCAAGCAGGGCTTACGCCCGGGCAACGTATCCAACGAGTTGGCGCTCGCCAACCCCAAGACCCTTGACGCGCTGCTGAAACAGGTTCGGGATTTTATTCTTAAGGAGGATAACCAGGTTGCCTCCAAGAGCCGCTTCAGCAAGTTGAAGGATATGCAGAACGCCCAGACAAGCACCCGGGCTCAGTCCGCCAATGGGAATGGCAATGGAAGGTGGAAGAGGCACGACCGCTCTTCCAACTCGTCCCCAGGGGCCCAGCGCACGCCCTTCACGGGCAAGTTCCCGACATACCACATCCTGACCGTCTCTAGGTCAGAGATCCTGCGCGCCTGCGGATCCCTTGAGTTCTTTCCGGTGGCCCGGCCCCTCCCGGTAAAGACCGGTCGCCCACGCGACACAAGCAAACATTGCCGTTATCATAACGGCTATGGCCACACTACAGACGAGTGCATCTCTCTGAAGGATGCAATCGAACAGCTAATCCGAGACGGCCACCTGGCCGAGTACAAGCAGAAGAAGCGGCCGGAGTCTGATGGGGACGCCTCCCATCAGAAGAACAGGAAGGTCGCTGAGGGCGGAACTGGAGGGTCGAAGCATTCCGAGGCGCCCGTCCGCAACGTCGTGAACACCATCTCTGGGGGAATCCACATGCACAAGACCCCCCACAACCGAAAACAAATCATGCGCTCCATCATGTGCATGCATTACACGAGCGTCAAACGCTCACACGAAGACATCCACGCGCCTATCACTTTCACCCACGACGAGCTCAAGCCCGTGGAATATGATGAGCCTATGGTTATAACGGCGCGCATAGGCGAGATCGACGTACGACGCGTGCTGGTAGATCAGGGATCCTCCTCAGACATCCTCTACTTTCACGCCTTCGAGCACCTGGGCATCCCGCTGAGCGCCCTGAAGCCTTTCAACGAGCTTCTGATTGGCTTCGCTGGGACAAGGACGCACGCCGAAGGGGTTCTCGGAACCAAGCTCACCCTCGAGGGTGATGGCGACCCGCCCAGGCTGGCAGCTACGTACGCCAGTTTCATCGTTGTAGCCGCTCCTTCAGCATACAACGCAATCCTCGGGCGCTCCAGTCTCAACGCTTTCAGAGCAGTGATCTCCACTGCCCACCTACTCATGAAATTCCCTACACGTTGGGGAACTGCGAGTATAAGGGGAGATCAACTCGAAGGTCGCCGCTGCTACGCCACAAGCCTGGCTCGCGTGATGATCGATCCCGGGTATCAGACCCGCCGACTAATGGAAGGGGTTCCAGACTCCTCTCCCCCGGAGCCCGCCGGGGAGGACACAGACATGGGCACGTCAGAGGTCACAGACCTCCGCGACGAGGTATCCCACACCAGTGGCTGACGCTCCTTCACTTAGCAACTACTTCTAGTGGGTGGATTAGCCGCCCGGCCTTAAGATTAGTTGTTTTTCATATTCATGTCAATGTTTATTTCCCTTTCCTACAAAATGCTTAAGGCCCCCCTTATGCCATTCTGAATGTACGCTCCGACCTACACATGGCGGACGCCTTTTACTACATTAATGAAATCATTTATTCAATGAACTCATCTTCCGTTACATCTCTTTACTTATACGTATCTTCTCTGACGTATTAGGTCGAGGGCGCACGCCCCAAACCTTCGGACACGCTCGTCCAAATTCACTTCCCCGGGCACCCGGAGCGAACAGTGAGCATCTCTGCGGATCTACCCGCTCAAGAACAAGCCAGGCTATCTGACTTTCTACTCGCCAACGGCGACATTTTCGCATGGTCCGCGTCGGACATGCCCGGCGTCGACCCCCAGTTGGTCATGCACTCTCTCGATGTTGACGACCGCCCGGGAGTCTTCCAGAAGAAGCGCGTCCTGGGGCTAGAGCGGCAGCTTGCCGCCAAATAAGAAGTAAACAAATTGCTGGCGGCCGGGTTCATCCGGGAAACCAAGTACCCCACCTGGCTGTCCAACGTCGTCCTTGTCCCCAAGCCCAACGGCAAATGGCGGATGTGCGTGGATTTCACGGACCTCAACAAGGCGACCCCCAAGGACCTTCACCCACTCCCCAGCATCGATAAGTTGGTGGACAACACCTGCGGGTACGCCATCTTGAGCTTCCTTGATGCTTTTTCGGGATACAATCAGATCAAGATGAATCCCAAGGACGTCGACAAGACGGCCTTCATCACTGAACAGGGCATCTACTGTTACAACGTCATGCCCTTTGGCCTGAAGAACGCGGGCGCCACGTACCAGCGTATGATGGACAGGTTCTTCCAAGACAACATCGGAAAAAACATCGAAGTCTACGTTGACGACATGGTAGTCAAAACGAAGACTGGTGGCGACCACCTGGATGACCTACAGGAGATCTTCCAGATCCTCCGCCATTACCGATTGCGACTCAACCCCGCCAAGTGCGCTTTCGGGGTCGCTGGGGGAAAGTTCTTAGGCTTCATGATCTCCCAACGAGGGATAGAGGCCAACCCGGACCAGTGCCAGGCCATTATCGACATGGCGTCCCCAAAGACGCTAAAAGAGGTACAACGCCTCAATGGGCGTATAGCGGCGCTCCACCGCTTTTTGGCAAGATCAGGCGACCGGTGCCTACCCTTCTTTAAAACCCTTAAAGGAGGGAAGAACTTCACATGGACGGCTGAATGCGAAGAGGCGTTCCAACAATTGAAGGCGTACCTGAGCAGGCCGCCTATCCTCACCACCCCTTTGCCCGGCAAGCCTATCTACGTTTACTTGGCTGCAACCGATGTGGCAGTCAGCTCCGTCCTGATCATCGAGGAAAAGGATGAGCAGCGCCCCATTTACTTTTCAAGTAAAGTCCTCACGGGCGCCGAGACGCGATATCACCTACTCGAAAAGCTCGTGTACGCCCTCCTTAGTTCCACAAGGAAGCTGCGACCATATTACCAACAGTATGTGATCATCGTCCGCACCGACCGCCCTATGAGGCAGATCATTCACCAGCCCGACAACGCGGGCCGCCTGGTCAATTGGTCGATTGAGCTCTCCGAATTCGGCCTGGCCTTCGAACCACGACGCGCCATCAAAGGCTAGGCTTTGGCTGACTTTGTCGCAGAGATGACGCCCGCCAATCCTACCCCCATCGTGTGGAACCTCTACATCGATGGGGCCTCATCCGCCAAGCTCCGTGGCGCGGGCGTGATTGTTGAATCCCCTGATGGTTACAGTATTGAACAGGCCATCGACATACGCTTCCCGGCCACGAACAATCAGGCCGAATACGAGGCGCTCATCGCAGCCCTCGAGCTCGCCGTGGGCATGGGCGCCCAGGACGTCCACGTCTATAGTGACTCCCAGCTGGTGGTTGGTCACATGAAGGGAGACTTTGAGGCCAAGGAGCCCACCATCCTCAAGTACGTGGAAAAAGCAAAGTACATCCTGCGCCATCACATCCGGGCCGCCCAGTTCTCACACATCTTGCGTTCTAAGAACACTAGGGCGGACGCCTTAGCCAAACTGGCTTCTAAGCCAGATGCTCGGAGTCGCTCCTCCATCATCCGCACCACCTTAGAACGCCCATCAATCGAGGGCCCCATGGTCCTTGCTATCTCAACGACGGTTGATTGGCGAACGCCCATCATGTCCTACATCCGGGATGGCACCCTCACGGCAGACAGAAACGAGGCTCGAAAGGTGGTGCGCCGGGCTGCACACTACTTCCTCTGGGGGAATGATCTTTATCGACGAGGTCACTCCATGCCTTGCCTCAGATGCGTAGGGCCGAACGACGCCCGCCTTATTCTCGAGGAGCTCCACGAAGGACTCTGCGGTTCACACCAAGCGGCGCCCGCACTCAAGCGGGGTACTACTGGCCCACGATCATACGGGACGCCACGACACTAGTGAAAACCTGCCAAAAGTGCCAAGAGCACGCCAATCGCATCCACATTCCGGGTGAAGACATGCGCCCAATAGAATCCCCTTGGCCATTCGACGTATGGGGGATCGACATCCTCGGGCCGTTCCCGACCGCCACAGGCCAACGCCGGTTCCTCATAGTCGCGATCGACCTTTTCACAAAGTGGATCGAGGCCGAACCAGTGAAGTCAATCAGCTCTGCCCAGATGAAAACATTCGTCTTGCAGAACATACTGTCACGTTTTGGCGTCCCGCAGCGAATCATCAGCGACAACGGCCGCCAGTTCATCAGTGAATCCTTCCGCGATTTCTGCGCCCAGTATGACATCTCCCTCGGTAACACTTCAGTCGAGCATCCCTCGACCAACGGCCAAACCGAGCTCGCCAACCGCATCATTTTAAATGGGCTGAAGCGCAGACTCGACAACGCCAAAGGCCGTTGGGCCGACGAGCTCCCAACCGTCCTCTGGTCCTACCGTATCACCCCTCAGGAATCCACAGGCGAGGCCCCTTACACCCTTACATACGGGTCGCCCGCCATGATTCCAGCTGAGACCGCCTTTCTCTCCGACAGGGTCTTATACTACAATGAGGAGGCAAACCGAGGTTGTCGAGCGATAGCTCTAGACGAACTTGAGGAGGTGCGCTAAATCGCCAGCATCCGCCAGGCCGCCTACAAAGAGCGCATGGCCAAGTACTTCAATAAAAGGGTCAAACATCGATCCTTCGACGTTGGCGACCTCGTTCTTCGCGATGTGGCCAACGACCGCCTGAACCGCTCGCACGGCAAGCTCCATCCCAACTGGGAAGGACCATACCGGGTCACCAGAGTTATCCCTGGTGGCGCGTACGTGCTCTCTACTTTGGACGGCCGCCGCCTGCCTAATACATGGAATGTCGCGAGCCTCAGAAAGTATCTCGACCGCACGGTCAACAATATCACGCTTTGATTTCATTTATGTATTTTCACATTTATGTAATCTCTTGTACGCTTTTACATGTTGCAATTACCTACTTTATGTAACGACCGCCAATATATTTCATCAATATTATTATGGCATTCTCTTGAATTTATTCGATTCATTTACATTCGCGTTTGTTTCAATTACTCTCGCTTAGGCACAGCCTAACTCACAACGTCTCACTACACGTAATATTCGCTCCAAAGAAGAGCTCGAAGGCTGGAGGGACGCCTCCATACGCTTTCATTCTGGCGCTCCGCGCGCCCATGAGCCGAGAAGTTGCTCATACGCCATGCTGGTCCCTTACCTCTTGGCTGGCTAGCCCAAAAAGTCCGATCGCCAACTCAGTTGGGCGGACACACATCCACACATACACTTGCGCAAAATATCAAACAACAGATAAGACATAACAACAGTTATAATTATCGCATCAAAAAAGAACTGGCCTTATGGCCTGCATTAATCAAGGCCTTAATGGCCACCAAATCCGTTCAAAAGGGGCACACACCCCATACAAATTCACAATATAAAAAAAAAAAGAGGGCACACACGCCCAGCAAAATTCAGAACGGGGAACACCCCCGAGATTACAAGTATAGGATGACCTAGTCATCCAGAATCACCGGCCCGTCACCAGGAGCATGCTCGCCGCTGCCCTCCGCGCCGCCACTATCTGGGACTACCAACATTTGCTCGGCGTCCGGCTCATTGCCCGCAGTGCTCTGAACATCCGCCGGCGGCACGTAGCCATCATCCCCAGGTCGGAGAGGGGATCGCCCCTCCTGTACCTCCAGCGCATGGATGGTCCAGTCCTCCGGAAGATCGGGCATTGGCGTCCCAGGCTCATCGTCATCCGCGCGCATACGGATTTCCTCCCCGCCTCGACCGTTGGGCAGCACCTCAAAGGTGTAATCGATGCCCGCCTCATTCTGTCCTGGGTTCAAGAACGCCAGCTGCTTCCTGCAGTTCTCGAACCCCCGCGATGTGGCTTGGATATAGTACCAATACCACTGACGACGTTTGTCGCGGCGCGCGCGCTCCAACCTCCGGGCCTCCCCCGCCTGGTATGCCTCCAGTTCTGCTCTGGCGGCCGCAGCCTCTCCCCGCTGCACACCCGCCTCCTGCTCCGCCTTCTTCCTCCTCTCCCACTCCTTCTTCTTCTCCTCCTCCAGCTTCTTCACTTGGGCCCGCCCGGCCTGAGCCTCCTCCACCGCCTTGTCCCTGGCAGTTTCCAGTGCTTTTAGCTGCTCGGCACCGCCAGCCGCTCTGGCCTCCTCCCTCAGGCGGGCCACCTCCTTGGCCAAGTTGTGCGACAGCGTCTGCGCCGCATGGCTCGCCACGGACGCCATCACACCATACGCAGCTGCGTAATCTGCCGGCGGGCGCTTGTAGGCATCGGCAACCATGGTGTCATTCTCATTCACTTGTCGGGCGTCCGGCATCTCCATCTTCGGGTTGCTCGGACCATCGCCATCTGGATGGCTCACCTTGATGAACCGATCCAACTCTTCGTCATCCCAGTGGATGAACAACCCAGGATCCCCTGCGCTGGCCACACGCGCCCTCTTCGCCGGCGGCTCCTCCCTCTCAGCTGGACCCTTCCCCCTCCCGTCCAGCCTCCTCCTCTCTGACGGGCCCCCCGCCTGCCTCATCCCACCAGGTGCCAACACTGGTGGTCCGACTCTCCTCATCGATGGGCTCGCTGACGCCTGCCCCACGCCCCCGGAAGCCGAGGGAGCGCGCGACGAAGGGCCCGAACCCCTTGGCCTCCCGCCTGGCGTGATTGGTGGCGCCCTCATTCCCCCTGGAGCCCTTCCTTGTGCCCTTCCTGGCTCCCCGCTCCTCTCCGCCCGGCCAGCCGCGGCCGAGCTCCCGGCGCCCTGGACATCTGACCTCCTTTGCGCCTCTTTCATTGCTGCAAACCAATAACACACTCGTTAGACGCAGCCCACAACCAAATCACACATGCAAAAGGAAAGTAAATGTTAGTGTTATTTAAAATATTACATGTTTGTTCATAGTTTTTGTAAAACGAGGTTAGCAGCCTATCCGTCCGCCGCTCCTCCTCGCTCAGATGCCCTCTCTTAATAGGGCTAATCCCCGTGATGGCGTCCGACCACGCCACCGGAAACAACGGGCGGTCATCCTCCTCCCTCACCCACCAAGGGCGCTCTACATCATTATGCACGAGGGGGATATACCTATCCTTCCAGTTCTTCCAGTTGCTTATACTGGCCGGAAACCCAGGTAGAGCTCCTCCCTTCCTCTGGATGTTCACCCACCCGTTATCCCCGGACTTCACAGCAAACCAATACAAGAATAGCTTAACTGTGAGCTCCCTGCCCACTGTCCACGCAGCATATTGCAAAAATTTTATGCTCCTCCAGGCGTTCGCCGCCAGCTGCGCGGGACAGCAGTTGAGGTGATTCAGCACCTCCATCTCAAACTCTGTAAACGGCATGTCGGAATCACACTCCCGCAACAGGATTTCGTGTACGATGAACCCACGCCGATGAGTCCACCACATGGAATTGTTGCCATCCCACACACCGACGGCCATGCCGCTCGCCTCCCGGCCAGAACCTGGCCCAAAGTACGCCTCTTGGGCCGCCTCCAAATCTTCGTCGGTGGCAAATTTGGAAGGCTCCGCTGGCGGCCCCGTGTTCGCCCTGACTTCGGGGTTCCCAAACCCCTCCGCGGCGTCCCACGCCACCTCATCACGCGCCATAATTAGGCGCTCCCCCTCGGCCGCCGACCCACTCAGGGGACCCGTTGGCTCTCCTCTCAACATTGCTGGCTCTTCCTCTGAACGGTCGGAGAGCTCCAGCACTTGCTCCTCCGATACGTTTGACGGATCGTTTCCCGCGTTTGATGGGTCTAACGCCACCAAATCCATACTTCCTCTGTAGACAGTAAGCGCGCCCGCCCGTTCGCTTACCCTCCTCGCTAGTATCCTAGCCGCCCGCCGCACTGTTTCGTCCAACGACTGACGAACCTCCTCCAAATCTACAGAGCTACTGCCCTGTGTAGTGAAACTACTAACTCTACTTAGTTCTTCACCTTCTTCCAACTCCCTAATGACCACCATGGTCTCTAACACTTGCCAGAAAAGTCAAAACACAAGGGGTTAGGAGGTACCTGAAGACATAGTACGTTTGGTTGTTAGTGTGAAAGTTGAACAATTTTCGGCGCTCGCCCTGATTATCAACTACTGATCACTCGTCACAACCTGCCAACAAGGAAACACGTCATCAGGCCATACAACTGGCGACCGACTCACTCACACACGGCGACCGCCCCACAAACCCAGAAAACCCAAACTCTCCTTCATCGGAGAACACGAACACGATGAACAACCACCCAGAAAACCCAGGACAACCCAGAAACTCAAACCCCTACACCCATACCCAAACCCATTTTCGCTGCCTCATGCGCAAGCCCACCCCCTACAGTGGTTACCCAACATTCCTTCCCAGAAACCACCCATTTCCGCCGTCATCCACGATGGCCTCACCACCACCCGAAAATAAAACGACACATCGACTTTTACGCAGTCAAAACCCTAACCCAGTGAAAACAGTACAGAATCAACCGAAAAGACTCACCAGAAAGCTTTTCGCTCGAATGATTCTCCTGCACGATCACTTCTTTCCGTTTTCCCGCGACGGTTCTTCAACTCCGGCGACTGGACTCTTCGTTTTCCTCTTTTCTCTCTCCTCAATTCGCTATGGTAAGGCAAAATGTGAGAAAGACGCTGCCTTTGCCCTTTTATACCCTTGCGAGCGCGGCATACGAGGCGTTTTTTGTTTTTCAAATTTCTGCCTCCCGGGTAGCGACACGTGTCCCTGACAAGACAACCCTACCTACCACTTGCCCGCCCGCCATAATCCACGGACTTTCCGTTTTCCCAAGGAAGGCCGCCATTCCTACTTTGTTCCTCTGCGAGGGGGACAAGTACTCCTGCACATATTGGGCGTTCGCCAGTCGACGCGAATACACTGGCCAAGCACGGATCCCATCGCACGCTCTCCAAACCTGTCATCCCGCGCGCCTTAAGGAACACTACGACGAACGCGCCCGTAGACTTCTTTAAGGAGGGACTTGTGATACATCACTATTTGGGCGTACGCCTAAACGGCCCTCGCACCGGGCCTCTTCTCCCCTCCACACCTTGCGGGGCGCCCTCGAGCCAGTCGGGCGTCCTAAGCACCATTAGGGGCGGCCGTGATCCATCCTGGGTCTTGGCGCGCGTCCCCCAAATGACACGTGGCCATCCACGACTACCTCACTCCGCAATCCACGCTACGGGAGATCGTGGGCTACTGACTTGCTCATACCCACGATCTCCAGTCTCTAGGCGCCCGCCCAGCGACACAACACGCAATCACCCACGATTGCCTTGCTCCGCAAATCTCGGCCTCCACCATCTTCGCTGGTGGAGATCGTGTCCAGTACGTGGTCCGCCCCGCATGCTGACCACCTCTCTCCTCCCTGCTCTATAAATAGAACCCATCTCACCAGTTCAAGGTTAGCGACTTCTTTCACTCTGAAATTCTCTTATCTCTTATCACTCTCTTACTAACTTGAGCGTCGGAGTACACTTCGCAGGGCCCCCCTGTGAAGCTCTTGCAGGTTCTTGTTCAACTCTTGGCTCTCGCAGCCCTCTCCGGTGAACTAGGTAAGTGCTAGCCATTTTCCAGTTTATCACTAGGGAAATTCATTATTTATATATGGTCCATTAAGAGAAAGGGATATCCTTAATCTTTAAACTTATGGAAGGTTACGTTGCTGGAAATAGGTAGTAACCCACCCCTTCTTGGCAATTTTTCCAAAGCTACCAAAATAAAAGAATGAATAAACTAACAATTTGATCCTTAGAAAAATATTGAGTTATCACTCGGTCTCTAAATAATTGAAGTACACAGTTTAGTCCATGAAAGATTAAAATGATATACTCTTTAGTCCTTAAAATATTAAAACGATATACTATATCCTTAGTTTATGAAAATGACTGATTAACAAGTGTATTATTATGATCTTCCAAGGACTAAACTAAATATTTTAATATTTTAGAGATCGAATTGTCAACTCAGTAATTTTTAGGGACTGAATTGTTTGTTTACTCAATATATATGTATAAAGACACCAAAGCTTTTGCTATTCTTCATTCTGCTTTGTTTAATGTGATTTTCCCTAGAGATACGGCATATGAATTGCCAAAGGGCAAAGGAGGTATGTGACAAGTTGAAAGAAGAGTATATTAAAAATTAAAGGCCAAAGTCCTATTTTGGTCCCCCAGTTATGCTCAGTGTTCCAAATTGGTCCTCCAGTTATTTTTCGTTCCATATTGGTCCCCCAGTTATGCAAAACTTGACAAAGTTGGTCCCTCTAACAGTTTCCATCCATTTTTCTGTTAAAATAAAAGATAAAATTGATTTTTAACTCCTAAAAGCTTAAATTTTTTTGCATCAAGGACCTTTTTCTCTATAATAGAACCAAAATGTTAAGATGATAAAATAATTGGGGGTTAATGTTTATTTCGCACAAAAAATCTTTCTCTCTCTCTCTCTGCACTCACGCCGCACCACCCGCCGCCGCCGCCGTCAAATCTCACCTCTACAACCCCCACCGTCAAGCCTACCGCCCCCAATCTCACTACATCGTCGTCATCGCTCCAGTCTCACTACAACTGTATCTCTAGTTTGAAGAAGAAAGGATACGAAGTCGAGATGTGAGATCGGGTTTGAAGAAGAAGAAGAAAGGATTCCTGGTTAAGAATCAGGTAGCAAATCAGCAAGATGAGTAGATCTCACTCGCAACTTGTCTCTCTTACTCTTCCCCTTCCACCAAAACACACATTTCCTCTTCAGCTCTTTCTACCCAGTCGTCGTCATTGTGGCTGATGCGGAAGCAATTGATGTTGCTATTGGAGCGATGACGACGACTGTAGTGAGATTGGGGGCGGTAGGCTTAACGGTTGGGGTTGTAGAGGTGAGATTTGACGGCGCCGGCGAGGTTGCCGTTGGCGGCGGCGGTGGGTGGTGCGGCATGAGTGCAGAGAGAGAGAGATTTTCTGTGTGAAATAAACATTAACCCCCAATTATTTTTTCATTTTAACATTTTGGTTCTATTATAGAGAAAAAGGTCCTTGATGCAAAAAATTTAAACTTTTAGGAGTTAAAAATCAATTTTATCTTTATTTTAACGGAAAAATGGATGGAAATTGTTAGAGGGACCAACTTTGTCAAGTTTTGCATAACTGGGGGACCAATATGGAATGAAAAATAACTGGGGGACCAATTTGGAACACTGAGCATAACTGGGGGACCAAAATAGGACTTTGGCCAAAATTAAAATATTGGGAGAGAAAAGAAGTAATGGCAAATAAATTAATGATAAAAAATCAAAACCCAAAATTACATAGCTTCCAAAGTTCTTCTTAATAAATATATTGTAAGCAATATCCATAGCAATAAATTCTAAACATTTGTACAAAAAGTTTTTGATAGTGTAAAAATTTATTCTTATATATCTAGTTAAAAAAAAAAAAGCATATAACCTTGAAATTAAAAATCTAACAAAATTATGATAGTGCATATTTATAATGATTATTAAAAATTAAACTATCCATAATACATATGAATGACAACACCTTAAATGAAAATTTCATGTCCGAATCAAGTGGTGTCATATAGAATTTTACATGTACATCTTACCTATTCAATAAGTTAAATATAATTTATATATTCATTTCTTAGTTCTCAGTAAAAGGGAATGGTCATTTATTTGCCATCATCACAAATATTGGTTTGTTGGCTAATTTTGATGCAAAAGATGATATGTTTAGCAAGTAGATAATGTTTAGGTATTACATAACTTTTTTTTTTCACACCAAATAGACAAAGACATACAATGAGTGCCTATATGTATATATATTGTCCACCAAATATATCATCACATAAAACCTATACAAGATGTGATCACATTGTGAATGCAATGTCTTAGTCACGAGTTATAACAAAAATTGAAGAACTATTCAATCTAAATCACAACAAAGAACACAAATTAATCTCATTTATCTTGGTCTTTGTTCATCATGTCTTCTACAACAAACAAATACCATTTACTTTCTAGCTCTTCTTGAGCTTTTCTTTGCATAACATCTAGATTCGTGATGGTGTGCACCCTTGTATAGTGACATTTTTATGATGGATTACAAATTTGCAAGATTCTTGTCACAGTAAAATTATTAGAAACACACACCCAAATTTCTAAGTTCACACACTTAACTACTCTTTCATCAATGAAAATCAAGTGTCCCTTTTCCAATTACACCCATGCCAACAATGGAAAAGACAAAAATGTTGTGATGGTGGTCAAAGGATTGCAAGGATTTTCGTGAGAGAAAAGACACAAGAATCAAAAGAATTAAATGTGTGTATATTAGAGAATGCAATACAAATTGCTTTCTATGTTATCCAATCATACGTAAATTGAATATAATTTTATTTGAAATAAGAAAAATAAAAAAATATCGGTGTGCGTTGGTGAGCTTCCTATGCTTTTTTAAAAATATTGTTTTAAAACTTTATTATATATATTATTTAAAATAATAAATTAGTTTTCATTTATTCTAAAATAAAAAATAAAATTTTAATTAATTAATTTTTATTTTTATTCTTTTTATTAAAAAAAGAAATAATGGAAGAGAAAATCCAAATTTTTCTTTTTATTATTATATAAAAAAATATTAAATGAGGATCATATAATATATAGTTTTAAATGTGAACTCTAAAAGCTATATATAATAACATATTTATATATACGGGAGTGAGTCAAACTTCACAAATGTCCAATTCTATATTCTAACAAGTGTTTATCTCAAAAAGTAACATGTATTCATTTTTATTTAATATAAAATTTTAATTAAAGCTTTAAAAAATGAAATAAAAACATAAATGGTTCTTAAAGCAACTTTGTACTTAGGGATGTCAAAATGGGCCCAAACCCGCGGGACCGGCCCGGCTCGCCCGCTCGCTAAATGGGCGGTCTTGGGCTTTGAAATATAAGCCCGTTTAAATGCGGGCCTAAATGGGCTGGCCCGTTTACCCCGCGGGCTTAAACAAGCTTTTGCTTTTTAACAAAAAACTGAGCCTATGAACAAAAACAAATTTGCACTAGGTAATAACAAAAAAAAAACAGTTTTGTCAAAAAAAAATACATATTTGGCCCAATAATTATTTTTGGCCTGTTGGCAAAAAAAAATAATAATTTTAGCCAAAAAAAAATACAGTTTTAGCAAAAAAAAAATAGTTTTAGTAAAAAAAAAAAAAAAGCCTGCGGACCAGCCTTTTTAGCCCTCGGGCTTTGACGGGCGGTCCACGAGCATAGTTTTCAAAGCCCATTTTAAACGGGCTGGCCCGCCTCAGCCCGCCAAGAGGCAGGCCCATTGCAGGCCTGGGCGGGCCTAGCCCGTTTGACATCCCTATGTACTATTCCACGATTTTAAGTTTGACTTTCAAGATTTGGATTGTTTTTAAAACAATTTATTATTATTTTTTAGTAAATCATTTTATACTTTAAAATTCTAATGCATAATTTCGTGGGTATCTTTGAAAACATCTGAGGTGTTTCTACCTTTTTGGAAAGCAGCTTGGAAGGGGTGAACTATCAAATAAAGGATAGATACGAATACGGATACATCGATATGTTAAATTTATATGACACGTCACGACATATACTTTTATATATAAATAATTAAAAATTCATAGTTTTTAATAAAAAAAGAGTAAAATAACTTTCTGGTCCCTGATTTATGCACTCGCTGATAGATAGGTCCCTGAATTTTACCCATTTACTAGCCGGTCCTCGAATTTTGCAAACGCTGCACTAATTGATCCCTCCGTCATATTGGCGTTACAAAAATGCTGACGTGGCCATAACGGACGCTGATGTGTCCCGTTATGCGCTGACGTGTCCCGTTATGGCCACGTCAGCACCCGTTATGTTTTTTTTTTAAAAGAAAAGAGCTGTCACGTCATAAAATAGCGACACATCAGCATTTCCTCATTGTACTTATAGGTCCCTGACCCATTTTTATTCCATTATT
>QANZ01035234.1:51514-69922 GCA_003254925.1 Chamaecrista fasciculata
CTCTTTTTCTTTATCTTCATTCATTTTAGTCCCAAATCCTCAAAATAAAATTGTAAAGTGTCCCAAAACTCTTTTAAAAATTTCAATTTAGTTCTTAAAAATATTAAAAACTCTAAACCCTAAAACCATAAACTCCAAAATCCCTAAAACTTAATTTTTATTTTAAATACATTACTAGTCCTGTCCATTTTTTCTGAATCAATGGGATGGATTCTCAAAAAACCCAAATTTAAATCAGTATAGGTAAACCACTCAATATCACTGAGAGATGCAGAGTTCATTCAGTGGGCGGTTTTGCAATATCAGATAGCGGTTTTGTTTTTTAACAATATCGGAGTTCAGCTTCAAAAACCAGACAAATCCAGACTTCTTCTTCTTCGATCTACTCCGTCACGTCTCCGATCAATAACCAGATTTCGGCTTCGAAAACCAGAAACCGGACTTCGTCTTCGAGTGGACTCTAGCGGAAATCGGGTCTCGAGAATCCACACTCGGCGTCGCTGGTGCTGCTTCCGGCGGCATCTCCGGCGCCGGAGAGAAGGCCGTCGTTCTGGAAACTGCCGGAGGCGCTTCCGATGTTGTGAGAGGTGGGTTCGGTGAGGTAACTGTCGAGATGGTCAGAGTAGGCGATTGGGGAAGAAGACGAAGATGGATTCGTGAATGTTGTTAGGACGTCTTGAATTTGTTGAATGTTTTGATTGATGCTCGATTCGTAGTATGAATGTGGCCCCATACATATACATATACCAGTATTCAATGTAAGATGTTGATTTTGTGGCCGACAGTGTTTTTGATTTCTGGGGGTTGATTATGGAAAAATTGGGGGATTTTAATTTGTTTGTAGTGTAATTGAATAAAAATTTCACCTTCTAATAGTTAATATGGAGATTTTTTTGATAAATCATAGATGCTCATTTGTCTTTTAAGGTTCTAAGGACTATTTTGATAAAGATCATAAACTTTTGGGACTAAAGTGTAATTAAATCAAGACCTATTCAAAAGAAATCTTATGAAAAGGAGAAAATTTTGTAATATTAGAATTCTAAAGACCCTTTTATAATTAATTTCAACTCATCAGTAAAATTACATAATATACTCTTTAGTTTCTATTTTCTTTATGTTTTGATCCCTTTTAGTAAAGGGAAAGGACTTAAACGCATAAGAGAAGACTTGTTGGGAGGTTTATGACATTTTAACGTGGTCACATTCACATTTGCCGTTAAATCCTAACGGAAATAAAGCACAGGAGACCAATTCGCTAACGGAGCAAACCACGGGGCACCAAACTGCAAAAATTTTTCTTTCAGGGTACCAAAGTGGAATCGCCCCTAACCATAGGGTATCAAACTGCAATTTACCCAAAAAAAAACTAAAGTTTTAGAGGATTTAGGACTTTAGGTTTTAGGGTTAGGGGTTTAGGGTTTTAGGGTTTATGGTTTGGGGTTTAGGTTTTAGGATTTTTAATACTTTTAAGGATTAAATTGGAATGTTTGGAAGAGTTTTAGGACACTTTACAATTTTAATTTTAGGATTTGGGACTAAAATGAATGAAGATGAGAAAAAAGAGGGGGAATTGAGAATAATATAAATAAAGATGGGTCAAGGGCCTAATTGTGACTTTTTTTTAGAGTTTAGGGTTTGAAGTTTTAGATTTTGGGTTTTAGGATTTGGGGTTTTAGAGTTTAGGGTTTTAAATATTTTTAAGGACTAAATTGGAATGTCTGAAAAAGTTTTGGGACACTTTATAATTTTATTTTGAGGATTTGGGACTAAAATGAATGAAAATGATGAAAAAGAGGGGGAATTGAGAATAATCGAATAAAAATGGGTCAGGGACCTATAAGTACAATGAGGAAATGCTGATGTGTCGCTATTTTATGACGTGGCAGCTCTTTTTTTTTAAAAAAAAAACATAACGGGTGCTGACGTGGTCATAACGGGACACGTCATCGCATAACGAGACACATCAGCGTCCGTTATGGCCACGTCAGCATTTTTGTAACGCCAATATGACGGAGGGACCAATTAGTGCAGCGTTTGCAAAATTCGGGGACCGGCTAGTACAATGGGTAAAATTCAAGGACCTATCTGTCAGCAAGTGCATAAATCAGGGACCGGAAAGTTATTTTACTCATAAAAAAAATTTAAAAATTATAATGTTTATTCATAATATATATCATATATGTCATTATTTTATATTGTTTATCATGTTAAACTCACAAAAAATTGATTTTACATTCTGAAACTTATAAATATATATTGTATGGATGTCGTACGGGCGTCAGATACGAACAAACTCTCAAATAGAGGTGTTCATGAGCCAAGTTTGAGCTACCCAAGCTCAAGTCCATGGACTATTTATGTAAATGGGCTTGGATCTAGATCCAAACTCAAATAAAGTTATACCCAGTACAATGAGTCAAGTGTTTACCTAAGCTTGTGGTTTTGAGCTTGAGTAGTCCAAACTTATTTTTCGTGTGATATGACTTTAAGGTTAAATGGTTATTTTGGTCCTCAAACTATGAAGATAGTTATATTTTGGTCCTCAAGCTTTTTTTTTTTATTTTGATCCTCCAAACTATGGGAACAATTTCATTTTGGTCTCGAGAAACTCGATTTGATTCGGCCGAAGCTGAAATTTTTGGACCGAGCCAAACTGAGTCAAATTTTTTGGATCCGACTGATTCTATTCTAATTTTTCGAGTCGGTAAAAACTGAGCCGAAATATTTAGAGTAGGCCGAGCCAAGTCCAATTTGATCTAAAATTAATTATATATCAATATATATATATATATATATGTCATTTATTTCACTACAACACTCGTGAATTTCATTTTAGATTTGTGATTAATTGATTATACACAAAGGAAATTAAGCAAAGTAGGTAGTTATGAATTAAGCTGAGCTTGGCCGTGGGCCTGTCCAGCATTCAAACTTGCCTTGTTGGAATCCATGCTAGCTTTTGAGTATTATATCTGTGATTAAGGACCGAAATGAAAGATTGAAGAATTGATCGTGAATATATAAGAATTAGATTTTCTATACAGGTATATATAGTTTTTCTCGACAAATTGTTTTTCTCTCTATTTCCTTTTCTCTCGCCAATTCTGGAAATTAAAGTTGTGATGGATGTGGGTAATTCCTAAACACCTGATTCTAACTAGGGAGATCACCAGTACAAGATGGGGACGGGGAGGCCTTTCCCGTCCCTATTCCCACCAATCCTTGTCCTCCCCATTCCTGTCTCCTATTTCCATCTTGGGGATGGATTTTCACCTTTATCCTTGCACATGTCAACCGTAAGGCTATTGATAGCTAGATCTTTACGGATAGTTTCTTGGATAGTTTTCTTTGGTCTTCCCCTTCCTCAGATTATAGAATTTTCCACCATTTGATCCACTCTACGTATCGGGGCCTCTAAAGGCCTTTTTTGCACATGCCCAAACCACCTAAGGCATGTTTCGACAAATTTCTCAATGATAGGTGCCACACCAACCTCCTCTCTGATGACCTCATTCCTGATCTTATCCTTAATAGTATGACCACACATCTAACAAAGCATTCTCATCTCAGTCACGTGGAATTTTTGTCCATGCTACCCTTTTATCGCCCAACATTCAGTACCATAGAATAGAGCGGGTCTTATTGTCGTGCGGTAAAATTTTCCTTTTAGTTTAGGCGGTACTTTTTTATCACAGATAACCCTTGAGGTCTCTCTCCACTTCATCCACCCTGCTTGAATCCTGTGATTAACATCCTCTTCTATTTCCCCTTTGCTTTGCAATATCGTTCCCAAATACTTAAAGCTTGCGACTTCTTGTAACTGATGATCATCAAGTTTCACATTATCTATAGGATCCCCTTCTCAGCCACTGAACTTACACACCATTAACTCTGTCATACTTCTACTGATACGAAATCCGTAAGTCTCCGAAGCTTGTCTCCATCTCTCTAGTGTTGCATTGACTTCGCCTTTGGAGTCTCCGACCAAGACAATGTCATCAGAAAAAAAAAGCATGCACCTTGGTGCTACCTCTTGTATATGTTCAGTGAGTACATCCAGAGCCACATTAAAGAGGTACGGGCTCAGAGCGGAGCCTTGATGAAGTCCTATGGTAATAAGAAAATCCCTCGTCACTCCACTCTATCTTCTCACACAAGTTATGACCCTGTTATACATGTCTTGAATCGCCCGTATATAAGCCACTCGAACTCCTTTCTTTTCCAATGCCTTCCATAAAACATCCCTTGGTACTCTATCATAAGCCTTTTCTAAATCGATGAAAACCATGTAGAAATCCTTATGAGCGCTCTGATATCTTTCCATCAATCTTCTCAGTAAATATATGGCTTTTGTGGTAGACCTTCCTGGCATGTAACCAAATTGATCCTCAAAAATATGTGTCTCAGCCCTTAGTCTCCTCTTAATAATCTTCTCCTATAATTTCATAGTATGGCTCATGAGTTTGATCCCCCTGTAGTTCCCACAATTTTTTTTTTTATTTCCCTTGTTTTTGTACACAGGAATAAAGGTAGTCTTCCTCCATTCATCCGGCTTGTTCTTGGAACGCAAAATCACATTGAAAAGTTTGGTTAACCAGCTTACCCCCTTGCTTCCTAAACTTTTCCACACCTCAATTGGTAAATTATCCAGTCCAACTTCTTTCCCATTATCCATCCTTCTCAGAGCTTGTACCACTTCCTGCTCTTGAATTCTGCGATAAAAACTGTAGTTGAGGTCCTCTTCATTACTTATTCCATCTGAATTGTAACCTTTCGTTTGTCCCTTTATTGAAGAGTTTGTCAAAATAATTTTTCCATGTATCTTGAATGTCATGATCCTTAACCAAGATTTTACCCTCCTCATCCTTAATGCATTTCACTTTATCGATACCTCTTGTCTTACGCTCTCTACTCTTAGCAAGTTTGAAGACTTTTCTCTCTCCATCTTTAGTCCGGAGAGCCTGATAAAACCCTTCATAAGCTTAGTTTCTTACCTCAGCCACTGTCTTCTTAACATCTTTCTTAGTTGCCTTATAATTCTCCTAGCTTTCACTATTTCTTGTAGCTTGCCATTCTTTAAAACATATCCGCTTGACCTGAACCTTATCTTGTATGCTTGCATCCCACCACCATGATTCTTTCCCTTTAGGCCAAACACCTCGTGAGATACCCAAAGTTTTAGCTGCAACCAACCTAACACTTTCAGCCATTGTGTTCCACATGTGATTAGCATCTCCTTGTACCTTCCACACCCTCTATGCTAGCATCTGTGTTTTGAAGAGCTCTTGAGCTTCACCTTTTAGTTTCCACCACCTTGTTCTAGGGCTTGGTTTACGCTTATTTCTTCCAACTCTGTTTTTAACAAGAACATCCATAACCAACACCCTATGCTGGGTAGTTAAAATCTCTTTAAAACACATGTTTTCTATAGTGAGATTAGAAGCTAAGGCAAAGTCCAAGATAGTTTTACCCTCTACATTAATCTTACCAAAGCCAAAACCACCATGGAAACCTTCATATCCTCGAGGTTCACACCCCACATGGCCATTAAGATCTCCTCCTAGGAAAACCTTTTCTTTCGCTGGCATGCTCTGTAGTGGATTTTCGAGGTCTTCCCAGAAAAAAAGTTTGTCTTGCTCACTCAAACCAACTTGTGGGGCATAAGCACTAATAACATTGAAGGTCTCCCGACCCACCACCAGTTTAAGAGTTAAAATCTTGTCTCCCAGTCTTTTAATATCCACCACTTTGTCCCTCCACTCTTTGTCAATGAGAATACACACTGCATTCCTGGTTTTTGACTTTCCTGTATACTAGAGCTTGAAACCTGAGGTGTCCAATTCTTTCGCCTTAGCTCCTGTCCATTTAGTCTCCTGTAGACACAACACATTAATCTTTCGTCTGATCATGGTGTCGACTAACTCCATCGCCTTCCCTGTAAGTGTGCCAACATTCCAAGTACCAAACCGCAATTTTCATATGGGGAGTAACTTCTTTACCCACACCACTCCATGAAGATGTGGGAACCCTTGCCTATTTAACACTGCATCCGGGCGTTGATGCAACGACCCTCGCTCTTTTGACACTACACTCGAGCTATGCAGAGCGTTGCTTCCGGGCACCGACCTAGCAAAAACACATTTACGTCATTGATCCATATTCATGAGAGATACAACAAAGGTTTTACATTGGTTGTCGCCTGCCTAACACCACCCTCCTTTTTTAAACAGGCTTAGGACCGTCAATGGAAAACTAAGATTGCATTGAATTAAAATACATAATCCAACAATAAACACATATTGAAGGCAATTTGGAGGGGGGCTCCTTCCAAACAAACAATTATTATCTAATCAGCAATAAATAAAGATAATATGGACCTAGACTCTTGGTACACCCCTGATCAAAACAAGTGAGGGTGTGCGGCTATCAGGATAAAGTTTTTTTTACTAGGGCTATTAGGGTAAATTGAATGAGTGAATGATGGATTTTGGGATATTATATATATATATATCAATCTAAGAGTTGAAAATTAATCTATAAAATTAGATCTAATGGATGAAAAAGGTTGGTAATTATAATAATATTTAATTCGGGGCTGGGGACTCCGCGGGGCAGGGGGTATACTCCCCGTCCCCATCCCCAAATTACATTCAGAGTACAATTTAACCTCATCCCCAACCACGTGGGGAATTTTTCCCCGTATCTGGGGATCCCCGCAGGGCAATACCTGCTGCGATCCCCATTTATGGGGAAAATTGCCATCTCTAATTCTAACCATCTAGAGACTATAATTATATTTAATATCTAGAAATTAATCATAAAATTTATCAGAGATCAAAATGAATTTGTTTTAAAAAAATATTAGGAGTTAAATTAAAAAAAATATTAAAACTCAAGACCGAAAATTTCGACTTGGTTCGACCGGTCCAAAACTCAGCCCAAAAATTTTAGCTTGGTCTACCCCAGCCTGATAAATTTGCCTCAACTCGGTCCAATCCGAAAGACTTGACCAGATCCAATCCAATATGACAACATCATAATATTATAATGAAATATTAAGTATTACTAAAATTCAACACAACCCAAATTAATATAATATAATATATTAGAATTATATTGAATGATGTAAAAATAAACTGAGAAAACTTTATTAATTGAATTCATTTGTAATCGTTACAATGAAGTATTATAGACAACTATCAAATGCTAAACACGTGTTTAATCCTAACTGATTCTGCAAAACTAATTCTAACAACTTGAACTGATGAACTAATCATGAATCTATACATAAATGTGACTTGATACAATTGCTGATGTAGCAACGAACTAATACATTATTATCCCGCCTTAAGCTGAAGGTGAGTGGTATAGAAAACCTTCAGCTTATCCCGGAGAGCACTGAAACGAGGATGAGATAATGGTTTGGTGAGCACATCTACAGTCTGATCAAGTGAAGGGATGTGAGAGATACATAGAGAGCCATTAATAACTTTATTACGAACAAAAAAATATGTCTAATTCCATGTGCTTTGTACAATTGTGAAGAACTGAATTGTGTGTAAGTTGCACTACACTGGAATTGTTACATAGAACACGAGGCTTGAGTGTAGAATAACATCGAAGTTCATGAAGAAGGGATTGAACCCATGTGATTTCAGCAACCAAAGAAGCAATAGCGCGATACTCTGCTTCAGTACTGGAGTGAGCTACAACTTGCTGCTTTTTAGAGCTTCATGAAGTAAGATTAGAACCAAGAAAAAGACCAAATCCTGAGGTTGATCGACGATCATCGATATCACTAGCCCAATCCACATCACAATACCCAGTAAGATGAAGAGATGAGCTAGAAGTGAAATGTAAAGCATGAGAGATTATAAACAAAGTAACATAGAACTCGTTTAATGGCAGTCCAATGTGATTCTAGTGGTTGACTCATAAGTTGGCATACTATGTTAACAACATAAGATATTTCAGGATGTGTAATTGTAGCATATTGTAAAGCACCAACAGTGGAGCAGTATAGACGAGGATCACTCATGTAATCTGAACCCGATTTGGTAAGTTTAAGATCAGCTGCCATCAGGGTGTTAATGGGATTAGCACCTTCCATCTTAGCCTTCACAAGAAGATCTTGAATATACTTTGTTTGAGAGAGAGAAATAGAATCATCAGTAAGGTAATTCATCTTAATTCCCAGCAAATAATTAAGCTTGCCAAGGTCCTTCAAAGAGAACTCATTATTCAAACGAGTTTTTAGAGAACTGAAAAATGGTGTAGAGGATCCAGTGATGATAATATCATCAACATACACTAATAGGTAGGTAATTGAAGTATGAGAAGTGTGAACAAAAAGAGAAGGATCACAACGACTAGCACAAAAGCCAAATTTCAACAAGGTTGAGGCAAGGCGATGAAACCATGAGCGGGGTGCTTGCTTGAGACCGTATAAAGACTTGTGGAGCTTACAAACAAGAGAAGAGTTAGATGAAACGAAGCCAGGAGGTTGAGTCATATATATTTCTTCAGCAACTCCATTGAGGAAGACATTATTGACGTCTAATTGAATTAAAGGCCAAGATTTAGAGAGTGCAAGAGTGAGAATCACATGTATAGTAATTGGTTTGATGATTGGAGAAAATGTTTCTGTATCTCTTCTTGATGGAAGCCCTTTGCAACAAGCTGAGCTTAGTAGCGATTAATTAAGACATCTGAAATTTCTTTGACTCTAAAAACCCACTTGCATCCAATTGCTTGACAACATGGAGGCAATGAGACTAAAGACCAATTCTTATCAATCATTAAGGCATGATATTCATCATCCATAGCTGATTTCCAATGAGGAATAGTCAGAGCAGTTTTGACAGTAGAAGGTACGCGAGTGTTAGAATGTTGAGCAACAAATACTTTTGGCTTAAGAATCCCAGAATTTGAACGAGTCTGCATAGGATGAGTAGGCAACGAATTAGCAGTAGAAGAAGTGATAGGAAATGATTGAGTAGTGAGTTTAGTGTTTGGTGAACTGGAAGATATGACATGATTAGAAGCAGGGGAAGATGATATAGAAGGTGTATAAGAAGTTGACGAAGTTTGAGGTAAGGAAGCATGAGTGGAGGGTGATGAAGAGTGGGATGAATTAGACAAGTTATCTGTACAATGAGGCAAATCTGATGAGAGACTAGCAGAGGTAGATGAGGAAAACTGAATTCATCAAAACGAACATCTCTAGAGATGTACAACTGACCAGAACGAGAGAGATATTTGTAGCCTTTGTGATGTGGAGAATAACCAAGAAACAGACACTTAGTGGATCTGAATGAAAGTTTATGATTGTTATATGGACGAAGCAAGGGGTAGAAAGCAAAACAAAAAACCTTGAGAAAGAAATAGACCAAGTTCTACCAATCAAGAAGTTTTTTATGTAGAAGAAAGTATGGTGTGGAATGGTTTAAGACAAGTGTAGGTAGACAATTCATAAGATGAACTGCACATAGTAAAGCATCATCCCAAAATGAGATTGGTAAGGACGCTTGAGCAAGGAGACATAAACCAAGTTCTACTATATGACGATGCTTACGCTCAACATAACCATTTTGAGGATGAGCATAAGGACAAGAAATGTGATGTGTTATACCATTGGTTTTAAGAAAATTTGTGAAAGACTGAAACTCTCCTCCTCAATCGGACTGTATTGCCTTGATCTTGCAATTAAGTTGATTTTCTATGAGATTAGCGAAGAGAGATTCCAAGACATTAGCAGCTTGTCCTGCTTGCGCATAAGAACCAAAGTAGGATTGATGCGATTTGCGATATGATCTTCTGTGGTAAGAAACTGATCAGGCATAGAATTAGTGAAGAGGAAGTCATCGAGACCATGACCTTGAATGGTAGAAGTGATCTAATGATGCCATGGAAGATAATTTTTGTCATCGAGCTTCGTGGTTAAAGCATGAGAAAAGACAACAAGTGACGAATTAGCAGATTGAAAGAGAAGGAGATGAAACTGGTGTTTGAACAAAGGAGATTTGTGGTGGAGCAGGAGTAGAGAGAGACGAAGGACTAGAGTACATAGCTGAAAAGCTTATGGCTCTGATACCATATTAGAATTATATTGAATGATGTAAAAATAAATTGAGAAAACTTTGTATTGATTGAATTGATTTGTAATCATTATAATGAAGTATTTATAGACAACTATCAAATGTTAAACACGTGCTTAATCCTAACCGATTCTGTAGAACTAATTCTAACAATCTGCTTAACTAATTCTAACAACTTGAATTGCTGAACTAATCATGAATCTATACATAATTGTGATTCGATACAACTGCTGGATGTGGCAACGACCTAATACATTATATAATGTAATATGAGATAATGGCTAGTACTTGGGCGTGTTTGGGCTTTACTTATAATATTGGGTACTTAATAAATAGGGTTAATTTTTAAGCCCAAAGTTATCAAATATCTATTGTGTACTATATACATGGGCTTGGGCATGGGTAGTATCATGTACTATTGTCCATGCTCCACATGGGGTTAATAAGTTCGTGAAGAAGGTTTTTGATATGGTCAACAAGAATTTTGGAAAGAATTTTGTAGTGGGTGGGGAATAGACCAATAGGTCTAAGTTGGGAAGGATTAGAGAAAGAGTTGGTTTTAGGAATAAGACAAAGTATGGTTTTACCCCCAAGAACTAGGGATATTCCAGTTATAAACGGCCTCTTGCATATAGTGGAAGATAGAATTTAGTGATATTCCAAGTTTTTTTATATAAAAAAAAGGGCATTAAAACCATCAAATCCAGGGGCTTTGGTGGGGTTGAGGGAAAAAACATTTTTAATCTCTTCAAGAGAAGGCATTTGAATAAGAGAATTGTTTTCTTCAAAAGAGACTCCAGGCAGATTAGGGAGAGAAAAATCATCTGAGATAATTAATTATTTTGTGTAGCAGTTATGGAAATAAATGAAGATAATTTTTCTAATCTTGGAGGGTTCAAAAGAGAAGTTTCCCTCAGTATCTTTAATACAAGTTATAAGATTTCTTCTATCTAAGAATAGTCGTGTTGTGACTCCAAAAGAGATTCCTCTTGCTCTAAAATTATATTGAACTTGGCTTGGAGATGTTTCTCAAGAATGCTGAGTTGGAGATAGGGTTTAATAGAAAGAGTATTTTGAATCCCAAGCAGTGTTTTACGCAATAATTTCTTTTGAGAGAAGATATTTTTAAAGGTTTTCTTCAGGGGTGTTCAGCGGTTTGGGCCAACCCGCCAAAATCAACCTGCAGGTTTGAGTTGGTTTTGTTTAGGCTGGCGGGTTGGTTTGGTTTGAAAATTCTTAACCCGTAGTGGTTTGGCTTGGGCTACGGGTTTCAGAATTCTGAGTCCGCTCAACCCAACCCAACCCAACCCGCGAGCCCGCCACTTATTTATTTTTATTTTTTAATTTATATATATATAAATAAATAATAATTAATATAATTATATAATATATATGATTCTTAAACTTCACTTTCCCATAAGACATTTTTTTCATCAAAATTCAACATGAAAAAATTTAAAGATAAAAAAATTGTAAAGTCAAATATATTTTTGAAAAAAAAATTGTTTGCAAATTGGAATGAGCCAGCCCGCCCAACCCAACTTGCTATTGTTTGGTTTGGTTTGGTTTGGGCTGAAATATTTTTTTCTCAAAATCCAACCCAAACCAATCTGCTCTCAGAAAGTTCCAACCCAACCCAGCCCGCGAACACCCCTAGTTTTCTTACTTCAAATGTGAATTTTATTTTGAGAATTCAAAAGATTAGAATCAAGTGAGTTATTAGGGTAAGAAATCCAGCTGTCTTTAATAATATTAAGAAAATCTGGATGGTTAATTCATAAAAGCTCAAGTCTAAAAGGTTTAAGGCCAAAAAGAGGAAGTGTTAGTTTTAAAAAGAATGGGACAGTGGTCAGGTGTAGTTTTGGGAAGATGGTAGACCTTAGCAGTAGGAAAAAAGTGTTAGCAATTTTCTATTTGGTGGACTCACATATTATATATTTTATTTGTACATAATGGGCTATTAAATATTTATAATTAGTCCAATTAATTAATGGATCTCATTGTTATTATTTATGGACTAATTATGTTATTTTATGAGTCTGGGTTAAATAAATAAATAAAATGTGTAGAAACCATAAAGCCCAACCTTGTTGATGGGCCAAGGCTATCTGGGCTAGGTATCTCCAGGGTTGTAGTTCCCCAAGGTGGGATAGTTATATATAGGAGTCGGTCAGGAAAGTCAGACTAATTTTCAGAAAACCTATTGTGTCACTCTCATATCCATCTTGTGAGAGGGTTTTGACAACTATCTAACACCTTGGAAGAATTCAACCCGCCTTCGTGTTGATTAGCGAGGAATCAAGGTAGGTTCTTCATTCTTCTTTTTTTGTGATTAATTCTTGAAGTTATCTTTGTTAAAGATCATGCTTTTACAACCATTGTTTTTCGCTTCCGCCTTCAGTATTATCATTTTGTATGATTTCTCTGGTTGGTTGTAATTTTGCGCCCTCAAATGGTATCCTGGTTTCTTAACATGGATTATCTTAATTAATCACATGTTTTGATTTATTTCATTCATATGTGATGTTATCTTAAAATATAAATTTTCTAAAATCTTGAAACCGGATCTTACTTTTGTTTTTCGCCATTAATATTCGATACATATATATATAGATATATTATGAGGCGGTTTCAAGTATATGTGCGAAAATTTTGGAATGAAGCATGTTTTGGGATTTATATTGCCATTTGAGGATTTAAATTCACGTTTCCTTTGGTTAGTAGTTTAACTAATTCACTGTTTTTCATTTAATTAATATATATATTTCATTTGGAGCTCATGCTTTTGTGTGGCGATTTTTGGGGGAAATCCCATTTGGATAGGTGCATATATTAATATTATATTATATATATTAATATTAATTGTTTTGACTTATATATATTTATATATAAGTTGTTTATATTTTTTTTAAAATTTAATAAACAAGTATGATATGTTACTAAAGTAGCCTCTATCATATAAAATTTATTAATTTTAAATAAGAAATAGGTTTCATCTATGCGAAATAAATATCCTAAAGGAGTTTATTTTGGCCAGATTTTGAGAAATCAAGTATTTATTGATTAATTTAGGATAATTATGCTAGTAAAATATTGGACTAAAGAAAAATATTTTACTAGGCCAATTTGGTGTTAATCAATATTCTTGATTTATTTGTGAGTGTGTCATTTATATGTTATTATTTCATTGTCTAAAGACTGAATAATAATGATATGTTAGGCAACTCAATTAAGACCCAATTTGGTGTTAATCAATATTCTTGATTTATTTGTGAGTGTGTCATTTATATGTTATTATTTCATTGTCTAAAGACTGAATAATAATGATATGTTAGGCAACTCAATTAAGACCCAATTTGGTGTTAATCAATATTCTTGATTTATTTGTGAGTGTGTCATTTATATGTTATTATTTCATTGTCTAAAGACTGAATAATAATGATATGTTAGGCAACTCAATTAAGACCCAATTTGGTGTTAATCAATATTCTTGATTTATTTGTGAGTGTGTCATTTATATGTTATTATTTCATTGTCTAAAGACTGAATAATAATGATATGTTAGGCAACTCAATTAAGACCCAATTTGGTGTTAATCAATATTCTTGATTTATTTGTGAGTGTGTCATTTATATGTTATTATTTCATCGTCTAAAGACTGAATAATAATGATATGTTAGGCAACTCAATTAAGACCCAATTTGGTGTTAATCAATATTCTTGATTTATTTGTGAGTGTGTCATTTATATGTTATTATTTCATCGTCTAAAGACTGAATAATAATGATATGCTAGGCAACTCAATTAAGACCCAATTTGGTGTTAATCAATATTCTTGATTTATTTGTGAGTGTGTCATTTATATGTTATTATTTCATTGTCTAAAGACTGAATAATAATGATATGTTAGGCAACTCAATTAAGACCCAATTTGGTGTTAATCAATATTCTTGATTTATTTGTGAGTGTGTCATTTATATGTTATTATTTCATTGTCTAAAGACTGAATAATAATGATATGTTAGGCAACTCAATTAAGACCCAATTTGGTGTTAATCAATATTCTTGATTTATTTGTGAGTATGTCATTTATATGTTATTATTTCATCGTCTAAAGACCGAATAATAATGATATGCTAGGCAACTCATTTAAGATCCAATTTGGTGTTAATCAATATTCTTGATTTATTTGTGAGTGTGTCATTTATATGTTATTATTTCATCGTCTAAAGACTGAATAATAATGATATGCTAGGCAACTCAATAAAGACCCAATTTGGTGTTAATCAATATTCTTGATTTAATTGTGAGTGTGTCATTTATATGTTATTATTTCATGGTCTAAAGACTGAATAATAATGATATGTTAGGCAACTCAATTAAGACCCATGTTTATTTAAGTGCAATTTTTTTTTATTATTAAAAGTTTGCACAATTTTTTTTTGGAATTGGTATCTTGTGAGTTAATTTGTGTATGTTCTCTGTTATATTAAGTTATTGGATTATCTGCTTTAAATTGTATACATGTGCTAAATGAGACAAATTTTAAGAATTGGAAAGAGCGCGTCATGATCGTGCTTGGTTGCTTAGATCTTGACCATACATTAAGATAAGATTGCCTTGCAGATCTCACTGACAGTAGTTGTATTGTTGAGAGACTTGCGTATCAGAAATGAGAGTGATCTAATCACATGGGTGTAATGATCATGCAAAATCCCATTTTGGAACCATTTAGGGGAGGCATTCTAGAGGGAACTGATGCTAAGGGTTTCCTGAAGCAAATCTCTGACCGATTCGCCACAAACGAAAAGGGTCGAGACAAGCACTACATTATCCAAGTTTGTCTCAATGAGATATAAGGGCAAAGGAAACATTAGGGAGTACATCATGGAGATGTCCAATCTTGTTACTACTTTCAGGGTCTTTAAGTTATATTTATCTGATGATTTTCTAGTGCACCTGATTTTGAACTCCCTCCCTGCACAATTTGATCAATTCAAGATTTCCTTTGACACCCAAAGGTAAAAGTGGAGTCTTAATGAATTGATTGTTCAATGTGTGCAAGAAGAAGAGAGAAATAAGGAAAATAAGGTTGAGAGTGCTCACTTAGCATCATCCTCTGGCGATAAAGCTTCCAATAAGAGGAAAAGGAATGAGAAAGGGATTGTAGATAATGGAGGATCCATTTAGAATGTCCATTAGAAAAAGGATTCTGGTCCTACCTGTTTCTTTTGCAAGAAGCATGGACATGTTAAGAAGGATTGCTCCAATTTCGCCGCTTGGCGAGTAAAGAAATGTATGCTTCTCAACTTCATTTTTTCTGAAGTCAATTTAGTAATGGTACCTATTGACGCTTTGTGGGTAGATTTGGGTTCTACTGCTCACATTAGCGTCTCCATGCATGGTTGAATAAGGAGTCGGATGCCAAATGATGATGAAAGATACATCTATGTTGGAAATGGCAATCAAGCAGCTATTAAAGTCATTGGAGTCTTTAAGATTCATTTGTGTAATGACTTGTATTTGGATTTGGAAGATACTTTTGTTGTACCGTCATCTAGACGTAACCTCATTTCTATTTCTTGTTTAAACAAATTCGATTATACTTGTTTATTTGAAAATGGAATGATTAGTATCTCATTAAATTCAAATGTTGTTGCTAAAGGTACTTTGGTTGATTAGCTTTAAGGATATGGTAAGGAGAATGCTCAGTCATTTCTCCCTACCAGATTTCCTTTGGTGATAAGCACTTAAGACTGCAGTTTATTTTTTAATAGAGTACTTACAAAAGCAGTTGCTAAGACCTCGTACGAGATGTGGACAAGTAAGAAGCCTAGTATTAGACACTTACATGTCTGGGGTTGTCCAGCTAAAGCTCGGCCTTACTGTTGGGAAATCCCCGGGGAAACACGCAGCGGAAGAATTGTAAAATAAAAAAAAAACTTGCGCCCCCAAGAAAATCCCACCCTGAGATCCGCTAGCTGAATTTAAAACCAAATATGAAAAGTGTTATACCTTAGGCTTTCAATCGGATTGGTGATACTCGTGAGTCTAGAAGTCCGTTTGCACGTCCTTCCTCTACCGGTGATCCACACGAACAGTTTCCCGAACACGAGGTGCTAGCCTCCACGCCTCTTTCTCCAAAGAGACTCGGGATCGAATCTACAGCTTTTGGATTCAGGAACTCCTTCGCTGAAATCCAGGTAGGTGGCGCCACAGAGAAGTAGACAGCAACAAAACACCTTTTGTTCTTCTCCTTCTCAAGAACCCTAGAACCCACAACTTTCAATTTCTCTCTCTAACACTTAGGAGAAAATCGACTTCTCTCTCTAGGAAGGTGGGTGGCGAAATTTCTCTCTCAACAAGGAGGAAAATCGACTTCTCTCTAGTGAGCTAGGGTTTTTTACAAAATTTGCATGAATGAATGAGATAGGCGACTTTTTGGTTTATAATTACCAAAATTATGGTAATTTTATAAATATAAAATCATGATATTCTGATAATATCATATCTTTAAGACTTGAATATCTAATTAAAATATTACCATAATATTTTAATTCAAATTCAAATTCCTAACTCATAGAATCAAATTGAAGATCAAATCTTCCAATGGGACCCACATGAGCTAGGCGCCTATTACTCCTTAATTATTGGGAATTTTATAAATCAAAAATAACTCCTAAAATTAGGAAGTCATAACCAACTTATTTTATCCCAATGTTTTTGAATTAAAATATTACAATAATATCTTTAATTCAAAATTTGAATTCTGAATTTAAATTCTTTATTGAATTAAAATATTACCCCAATATCTTAATTCAAATCTAGAATCTCAAATTCAAATTCAAATCCATGACTTAAATTAATAAAACATTTTTATTAATTAAATCATCCAAAAATGAGGCGCCACCCTCTAGCTAAATATTAGGGAATTTTATAAATCAATAATCTCCTAACTTTTAGGAATTATTTAATTTATTATTTCCCAATATTTAAATTGCAAATAATTAATCTCTATTAATCATTTAACAATTATTTAAACTGTAGAAAATTTAAGACAAGACATAATGTCCCAGACATTTCCTCTGTGTCTTAAATTAGGCCACGGAGTGACCCACGAATTACCCTAATTCGTGTCCCTTATAAGGTGTGTTCTAATCCTGCTCGTGTGTGACCCAGCAGGCCCCACGTGAAGTTGGCAGTAGGTCATCCCTATGTCCTACAAGTCGTGAGCGGACTCTAGCAAGCCATCGCGACTACCCAAAACACGTGAGTGATCGTTTGTTACCAAAACCGATTTTAACCTTCGTACCTCCTTGGCACCGACCCTATTGTTCTGCGATATCTTGGTTATGGATCAGGCACAGGAAAGTCATCCATGATCCAAACCTTTACTTTCTCGATCTCCTTGGGTAAGTCCCATATACTAGCGTGGCCATGCATTTTCCTGGACAGACTCATCGAGGGCGCCAGTAAGATATCTCCCAATTTAATGGGGAACAAAATCCCAATTTTGGTCAGTCCACATTCCTCAGCACGGCAATCAACCAAACCCGTACTTAGCCCTTATGGCTACCCTGCTACGGGCAACGTTAGACTAAGCCAAAGTCTGACAACTGCAACGCCGGAATAATGATGACCTCAGGTCTAAGGCGTCGTGTCAGGCGTACAAGAGAGGCAAGCTAATGACTAAACCCATGCAGGACTCTCCGGGTCAGTCCAGCAACTCGTAACCCCTTACGTAGTTGCACCATGACTCTCATTCCAGCATCTAGTGCGTGCATCCCTATGCACTGAGGTCATGCTGATCTTAGTTCATTTTCGCTCCCACGAAAACAATCGATCAGGGACAGGTTTAGATTAATTATCTTATAATTAATCACGGATGTAATCACAGTAAACATGCTAATAATGTGAAAACGATTAATTTATCTCTATAAATTAATCCATATGTTCATAACATATATAAAAGAGGATTGGCTTTAGGGCACAATTCCTAACAGACTCCCACTTGCACTAGGGTACTATCATCAATCTAGATGTTCCTACTCCTAGGTACACTGATCAATGCGTCTAATCCCCATCGACGATACATGTCTCTCATGTATGACCCTTGCAAGCGGCTTTGTCAGAGGATCAGCAACATTATCCTCGCATGCTACTTTGGAAATCTTCACATCACCTCTGTCAATCATCTCCCTGACCAGGTGAAAACGTCTGAGTATATGTTTGGTCCTCTGGTGGGACCGTGGCTCCTTGGCTTGCGCAATAGCTCCACTATTGTCGCAATACAGGGTAATGGGATCAG
>QANZ01035234.1:95085-112255 GCA_003254925.1 Chamaecrista fasciculata
CACGACAATCAACCAAACCCGTACTCAGCCCTTATGGCTACCCTGTTACGAGTAACGTTAGACTAAGCCAAAGTTTGACAACTGTAATGCCGGAATAGTCAAGACCTCAGGTCTAAGGGCATCATGATAGACTGTACAGGAGAGACCAGCTAATGACTGAACCCATGCAGAACTCTCCGGGTCGGTCCAGCAATTTGTAACTCCTTACATAATTGCACCATGACTCTCGTCCCAGCATCTAGTGCGTGCATCTCCATGCACCGAGGTCAGGCTGGTCTTGGTTCAATTCAAGTTCCCACTCGAATGAGCGACCAGGGACAGTTTAGATTAACTATCTTATAATTAATCACGGACTGTTATCATAGTAAACATGCTAATAATATGATAACCTTTAATTTATCTCCATAAATTAATTGATATGTTCTAAACATATCTATAGGATGATTGGCCCTAGGGCATAATCTCCATCATGGTCCATTGACAAGCCATTAAGCAGGTGATGAGGTATTTACAGAGAACGAAGGATTTAATGCTCACATATAGGAGGACTAATCATTTTGAGGTGATTGGATACTCTGATACTGATCTTGCGTGATGCTTGGATAGCGAAACATCTACGTCAGGCTATGTCTACATGTCAGTCGTAGGAGCTATTTTTGGGAAAGTGTCAAACAGACACTTGTAGCTTCCTCGACCATGGAGGCAGAATTTGTAGCTTGCTATCAAGCATCTAATCATGGGATATGGCTGCGAAATTTTATCACTGGCTTATGTGTTGTTAGCAATACTGATAGGCCAATGAGGATTTAATGTGATAATAAAGTCGTTTAGCTATATTTTTAGTACAATCGGAGCTCTTTGTAGTCAAAACACATTGACATTTAATTTCTGGCTGTGAAAGATAGAGTTCCGAGTGGCATTGTGTCTATAGAACACATCAGTAGGGATTCTATGTTAGTGGATCCGTTTACCAAGGGTTTACCACCCAAGGTGTTTCATAAGCATGTAGCACATATGGGAGTTTTCTTATTCAGTGATTAGACAATGTTTAAGAATCCTGTTCATGTTAAATTTAGCTTTATTGTGTTTATAGACATGTTCTTCATTATTCAATGTCGACTTGATGGCACTCTGACATTAAGTTTGGCTTTCTACTGCGGGTTGCATTAAGATTTGAAAGTTGTTAGGACTCTATGAGTCATTAAGTGGAACCAGTTGGAAACAGACTTGGTTGAGATCACTTGCATGTAGTTTCCATGCTAGACATTCAGACTTGATCTATGTTGTTAGTTTCATTAGTTATGTGATATAATTAGACTTAAGCTTGGTTTTAGAATGAGGGCAAGAGTGTGAAAGGCGAAAATGCAAGAGAAAGAAACAGAGGAGAAAATGAAATGAAAAAGGGGCAGCAGAGAAATAATTTTCTGGCAAAAGCATCCCTAAATTTTAAGATAATGTAAAGAATCTCCTAATACTTCCAAAACAATACTATTATTGAATACTATTTTATGTAACTCAACTAGGGGTGAGCAAAACCGATCTCATCCAATATTAAAATCGATCCAAATCAATACAAACGGACGAAAACCGATCAAAACCGATTAAAATTTGGATGGTTTAGATGGAAAATGAGAGAACCAAACTTATTTAGTTCAGTTTATTTTATAAATTAATGGTCAACCGAACCATCCAATAAAACCGATGCTATATACTTCTATATATAAAATATTTTTATAAATAAAATATTTTCATATATAAAAAAAATGAGCCTAGCGCCTATTACTTTATTGATTCTCACTCAATCACTAATTCTCCTATTTCAATATCTAATTTTTCTATTTATTCTCACTCAATAACTGATTTTCCTATTTTAATCTCTTTAAAAAATCTATGATTTTCACTCAATCACTCATTAAATCTCTTCAAAAAACCTAGCGCCTCTCCCTCTCAGATTATTCACCTATTTTAATTTGTATGAATACCTATATATATTATAATTTGTATGAAATTATAATTTTAGGAATATGATATTTTATTTAAAAGAAAAATACACAAAAACCGACCAACCGAACCAAACCAACCCGATCATTCGGATATCCAGAATTTTCTGGATAAATTGGATGGCTATTTTGGCTATCCAATTACATCGGTTTGGTTAAAAAAAATAGACAAACCGAGCCGAACCGAACCGATGCTCACCCCTAAACTCAACTCTTAAGCGTAAACTACATTTTGGTACACTAGACATGTTCTTTCAAAAGTAACACTTTGTTACTCTGTTCTTTGCACAATTAACACTTTAATACTCAAATTTATTGAGCTTGGATGTCTCACTGCAGGAGTGTGAGAGAAGACAGGATGAATTAAGTGAAACACGTGTTTCACTTTTGCATTTTCATCCTCTTCTCTCACACTGCAGTATCCTGCAGTGGGAACTCACTGCAGGGGATCCATCCTCAAATTTATTTTTCTGTTAAGTTTTGACGGTGAAATTGCATGTGACCATCACGTGCATAATAAAAACACTCAAATGTCCATTTTTCTCTTATTTTTCACGATTTAAACGGTAAAACACTTCAAAATTCTCTTATTTCGAATCTCACTGTTTTCACGTTTTTTAAGTGTTTTATCATCTAAATCATGAAAAATGAGAAGAAAATAGACATTTGGGTGTTTTTATTGTGCACGTGATAGTCATGTGCGATTTCGCCATCAAAATTTAACAAAAAAATAAATTTGGGTACCAAAGTGTTAACGGTGCAAAGAATAGGATACCAAAATATCACTTTTAAACAACAGGGTATCAAAGTGAAACCAATCAATAGAATATGATACCAAAATGTAATTTACTCAACTCTTAATTAATTACGACTTAAAGTCATGCTTAATTTTAATAACTTGAAGGTTATTCTTACCAGTCTCATAAATAAATAGTGTACATATATGTGTTGAAGGCACCTCCATTTCTACTTATCTTGTTTCTACCTCTCCTATATATTATCTTTATAAAATAAAGTGTTCTATTTTAGCTCGGCTCGGCTCAAGTCTAATCAACTTAATTCTATCAAAACCAATCTCTACTAATTTAAGTTTTTGTTAATAATCTCAACCAATTTGAGTTAAGGGAGATTGAGTATGCACTATGCAAGTTAATTACATTTATAGCTTTCGTTTTATCGTCAATTGAAGGTAAGAGATTATTTGTTCCTACTTAAATTATTTATGCTTAATTCCCGTTCATTATCGTTATATACTTTATATATTTATTATGGTGATAATTATATTGAAATTTAGAAATTAAATATTTTATTTGACTTTAAGTCATAAATTAGGGAGTACACCTTGGGCCCGGCCCGGCCAAACCCGGTGGACTTGGCCGGGCCCGGGTTACCTCCATTTTTTTAAAAAAAAATTAAATATTTTACTATACATATTTATATTTTATACTACTAAATATTTTTTTAATTGTAAGAAATACATATCTATTATTATTTTTATCAATTTTATATTAAAAATATACATAAAATATATATTTAATTTTAACTAAATCAACATTTTTTAACAATTAAGTCAAATTATCCTATAAAAAAATTAAATCAAATTAAATGTCTTTATTAATAAAAACATAATTAAATTGATCCAAAATTAATTGTTTTACCAATATATACAAGTTAAAATATATATAGAATGAATAAATAAATTTTTTTAAAAAAAAATTATTGGCCCGGTCGGACTCGGTGACCCAGCCCGGCCTGTGTACACCCCTATTATAAATTATTGAATTTTCATATAGTTAATATGGCGGGAAGCCATATCACTTTTTATTGGTAAAAGTTCTACTTTGGTTTCTAAAGTTTATTTAAAATTTTGTTTTGGTCCCTCAAATTTTTTTCTCCCAAATTGGATCTCAAGAGTGAGGAAACACATTCTTCTTGTTCTTTTTCTTGCGATTACCCAATGGTGGTATTTGGGGTAATTAGAGATCTAAGATACTAGTTTCTATTAAAAATTCAAGAGATAAAAATACTTAACTCTTATAATTCTCTTCATCTATCTATCTACTAAATTCTTATAATTCTATACGGTCTAATTCTAATTCTTATAATTCTCTTCATCTATCACATTCACACATCCTTGGGTCATAAACAAAAACAAATTCAGTATCCTTGGGATTTCAAATTGTTAATTATATATGTATGCCTCTAGCAATCTCAAACAAGAAATCCTACAAATTCTGCCTCTACGAAAATTAGAGACAAAATTTGCCACCACAACCTGTCTTCAACATAAAATTCATTATTTTTGCATGTCAATGTTGCCAATACACTAGCTAGTTCAATGCAAAGAAGTACGCACACACATGCACACACATATTGTTCAAATTTGTGAAATTAAATTAATCCCAATAAAGCTATACCCAAATCTCCATATTCCATAATATCTAATAATGGATTAACTAAAATGATATGACCTCATCTCGATAAAAGAAGAGGCCAGAAGGGCCATCATCTGGCAAAAGTGCTAACTTGACAGGACTTTCAGCTCCTTCATCGATGCTCAACAAGCCCATGTTATGGTTCATATCAGTCTTCACAAAGCCTGGACAGATACAATTGATGCGAAAATTAGGATACTCTTTAGCCTATTTTCTCGTGTATGCATTCAAAGCTGCTTTGGACATTGTATATCCAGAAATAGAATTTGGCCAATCTTTAATTTCAAGCAATCCTTGCTTGTAATCTTTCAGAAACTCTTTCAGCACATTATCCAATTTTTCGTTCGTGAGGTTTTCAATGTCACTGAAAACTTCTCTAGCCCATGTATTTGGTATATTCTGTAACAACAAGAAGAGTACAAGATTACAAGTTTAGCTTTATATGTGAGTATATATATATATATATTGAATACATAATTATATTGGAAGAAATTGATAAAATGTATATATATATATATATATATATATAATATTAAGCACTGAGTAGTGTTTCGGGACCGATTTGACCTTGGATAGAGAAAGGACTTTATATACGTCATATTTGAACTTAAAACGAAAAATATATGATCACATTCAATAGTTTGAGACCAAAATGAATATCAAGAAGTATATTTAGGACCAAAATGAGTTTTTGACCAATTTTATAAAATGACAGAAGATTCTTCTGATTTTGTGTAAAAATTGTACTAAAAAGTGTCTGAGAGAACCTTCAATATGCCTTGTCGAGAACTAACATTGACAATCCTTGGTGAAGCAGACAAGTGAAGAAGGGGAAGAAGAGCTTCAGTTAGCCTTTGAGCGCCATAGAATGTTATATCTACACACTCTTCAGCCATTTCATAGCTTTGAACCACTAATTCATTTGACTCAATTTTTGCACCATTTCTCTACGTTCACCAACAGGCATCATAAATTTAATCAGTGTGGGATATATATAGAATTATACTTAACCTTGTAAATGCATGCATGCTGTCATTTTCTAGATCACAGCCTTGTTGATTAATTTATGTTTGGATTGGGGATTAAAGAAGAGAAAAAGATGGATGGAGGAATGAGAGACTGTACCAATAAATATTGACACCTTTTTCTTAATTTGTTATTATAAAATTGCAAATAAATAAATAATAATAACATATAAAATATCTATATTACTAAGAATGAAAATTTTACTTTCTTTCTTTGCCTACTCACTTATTATATATATATATGAGAGAAAAATGATTTATGTCAGTTGTTCAATTAGAAATAATAGCATAAACTATATGAAATTACATTTTGGGGATTAAAACAGAACAAATGTGAAAATTTGAAGATTAAAATAAAATAAAAAATAATTTTATGACCAAAATAAAACTTACCGCATAATTTGATGATAAAAAATTGATATTTTACTAAGTCACATGAGCGGTACATGCATGGCTCATGTGACAACTTTCCGTTAAATGCTAACGGAAGCTAAGTAAACCACAAAGCCCCTTTTTGTTAATATATTGCGAAAATCACAAGTCACTAAAATAACACACTTTGACTTTAAGAGTACCAAAGCAAAATCTAGCCAAATCACAGGGTACCAAAGTGAAATTTACCCTAATAAATATAGTATATTAAAGAAGGTCAAGACCTATTATGTTCCCTAATATTTACCAAAAGTTTCGTTTTGGTCTTTTATATTTTCTAAAAGTTTTATCATTACTCTCCAACTATTGAATATAGTTATATCTCTCTTGTTTCAAATCCAAATGTAATTAAATCAAAACTATGCGTTAAATTTGATGAGTTCTTTCTTTGCTTAGTTGGGGTCATCAACAAACGAGATCAAATCGAGCTCAAAAATGAGTCACCTGTTTCATGAATTTATTCATATCTCTCTCGATTCAACTCCAAATGCAACAAAATCAGAGTTACAAATTACTCGTTCTTTAATTTCTCTATCTAGTTGGGATTATTGGCAAACAAGGTCAAATATAATACTCCAAAAATGAGTTTGGTCAAAACATCAATATTAACTTTTGGAGTACTATTTAACCTCATGTGCCAATAGTCCCAATTAGACAAAGAAAGAACTTGTTAAAAGTAACTTCTAACTTCAATTTCGTTGCATTCAGATTTTAAACAAAATAGATATAATCAAATTCATGAAACGAGCGAGCCATTTTTTAGCCCGATTTTATGTTCAATTTGATCTCGTTTGCCAATGACTCTAGGCAAATAAAGAACTCATCAAATTTAACTCGTAGCTTTGATTTAATCACATTTGGTTTTGAAACGAAAAAGCAAGATATGATCATATTAAATAGTTAGGGAACAATGATAAAACTTTAAGAAGCATTAAGGACCAAAATAGAACGAAAAATATTCGGGACCAAAACAAAAATTTGGGTAAAGATTAGGACTAAAATAGGTTTTTGACAACTGAAGAATGATCTCATACATCTATAGAATGCGTTAGAGCTGTTAAAACGAGTCAATCTGGCTCACTCGAGCTGGCTCATCCCGAGCCCAAACAGGGCTCGCCAACTTGGTGAGCTTAGTTAACCCACTTAACCCACTCGTCATTAACTTTTTTCTTTTAATTTTTTTTCTATTTTTTTTTTAAAAAAATATTTTTTATTAACTTACTTAATAAAATTTAGGAAAATTGAGACATTTTATACCAATGCTATAACCATTTAATACTAATTACTAGTCACTACATGTAAAATTATATATATACATATATATATATTTAAATAAGATGGCCGGTTGGCTCATCAACTCGCCAACTCATTCGAGTTAGCTCACCATAAGTTGCGAGTTAAGTAAGTCAACCCACATGAATAATAATTTTTGGTGAGCCGAGAAACGAGCCAATCCACCGGAATTGGCTTGTTCTAACAGCTCTAAATGTGTCTAAATACAATTATGATACACTGAAAATTTATGGTTTAATTGAAGATGTATAAAGAACTAATTTTGACATGATTAGTGCTAATTTACATTTAGGTTATTTTAGGCAAAAGACCCTTTCGTGCCCTTAACGTTTGCGGTAATTTTCAGTTATGCCCCTAACGTTTCATTTGTGTCAGTTGTACCCCCAATGTGAAATGTTAGTTTCAATTATGCCTCAAATTTTACTTGTGTGTCAATTTTTTGTTCTGAATTGAATATGTGGCAAGATGACTAGATAAATAAAACATTCCTGATCTATTTTTGACATCTTCATCTTCATCTTCGCAAGCCTTATACCACGTAGGAAATGCCATGGTGGATAAAAAATAAATTAGGGATGTTCTATTTATCCAGTCATCTTGCCACATATTCAATTCAGAACAAAAAATTGACACACAAGTAAAAAAAATTGACACGTTTGCATTAAGTCAAAATTGGGGGCATAATTGAAACTAACGTTTCACATTGGGGGCAACACTGACATAAATGAAACGTTAGGGGCATAACTGAAAATAACGGCAAACGTCAGGGGCACGAAAGGATATTTTGCCGATTATTTTAAGAAAATTATTCAACACTTGAATAGCATGTAAAATATTTAGTCATACAAGTCGCTCCAAGAGAGTTTACCATACTATATATATATATATATATATATATATGTATATATATAAAAATTTTATTTAGTCCCCAAATTTACAGAATCGATTAATAAGTCTTTGAATAATTGAAATACATAATTTAGTCATTGAAATATTTCAATTATCAACTATTTAGTTCTTAGTGACGATTTGGTCCCTGAATTTAAACTAATTTTATACTTTTTGATCTTGCATTTGTACTAAATTTATATTATTTGATAATTAAATTTGAACTTATTTCATACTTTTTATTCTAAAATTTGTACTAAATTAATACTATTTGATCTTTGAATTTGAATTAATTTTATCTTTTTGGTCTCTAAACTTGTACTAAATTTATATTGTTTGGTCCTTGAATTTGTATTAAATTTGTACTTTTTGGTCTTTGAATTTGATCTAAGAACCAAGTCATTGACAATTGCAATAATTAGGGATTTAGTAGTATATTTTAATTATTTAAGAATTGATTAAGTGGGTCGGTGTATATTCAACAATCAAATACTAAGATTTCTCAAAAAATAAAGACCGAATTGATGTTTGGGGAAAAAAATCATGACTATAGTATATTTGCGTGAAAGCTGTTGCTTTTTTTTTTTTTGGCCAGAGAAAGCTGTTGCTTTATGGTACAGTAAATACATGTTCTTAATTATAATTAAATTAAGGGTTCTTCTTACATCTGTCCTTAGGGCACATGTTAAGGTTTTTTTTTAATTGGTTAAGTGAGTTTTCAAACATTAAAAAATATCTTTTAAATGAATTTTCGTAGATTTCAAGATAAAAGATGTTCTATTAACCAATCAAAAGATACCTTAAAATGTGCCTTAAGAGCAAATGTTAGATAAATCTCTAAATTAATTAATATCAAGAAACAACAAAGCTTCCGGATTACGTACTATTCGAATTAAAGGACCTTCATTTACTGTGCCTCCTGGAACAGCTGCATTGCTTACCTGCTCCAAAATATATGTGATATCATGTCTTAATAAATTTATATTGTCTCCAATCTCAAATCAAAAGTTGATTAAACCAATCATTGAATCAGATGATATCATTTATTATTTAAGTCAAAACCTCATTTTAGTCCCTAATATTTACTCCAAATTTCATTTTGGCTCCTAATATTTTTTTTTTCTGTTTTGGTCTTTGGTATTTCCTAATAGTTTCAATTGTCGGTTATTACTATTGAATATAGTCATATTTTTCTCGTTTCAAATCTGAATATCACAAAATTGAAGCTGCGAGTTACTCATAAACATAGTGACTTCTTTCTCTGCCCAACTGAGGTTGTCAACAAACGAGGTTAAATTAAGCCCGAAGGTGGGCTTCTCATTTCACGAAGTTAATCATATTTCTCTAATTTCAAATTTGAATGTAACGAAATCGAAACTCTTGGCTACCCTTGACAAGTTTTTTCCTTTGTCCAATTGAGGACATCAACAGATCAAATAGTACTCTAAAAGTAGATTTGGTCAAAACACCAATATCAAATTTGGGAGTACGAATATTTTACCTCGTTTGTCGATAACCTCAATTGGACAAAAGAGAACTCATCAAGAGTAACACATAACTCTCATTTTGATTCATTTAGACTTAAAGCGAAAGAGATATAACCAACTTCATAGAACAAGAGGCCCACTTTCGAGCCAAGTTTATCTTCATTTGCAGACGACCCCAATTAAGAAGAGAAAAAAAAAACCTACCAAGAGAAACTTGTAGCTTCAAATTTGTCGCATTCAGACTTGAAATTAGAGAGATATGACCAAATTCATTAGGTGGGGGTCAAAATAAAACTATCGAGAAACATTAAGCACTAAAACGGAACACAAATAATATTAGAGTCCAAAACAGAATTTGAGGTAAACATTAGGTACTAAAATGAGGTTTTGACCTATTGTTTAATAATAACTAATTATTTTAAACATAAATGTTACATTTTTTTATGGTAAATTGATATACTTATAAATTAGTTATTTAAATAATAAATATAACAATATATTATATAAGAATAAAATTTTAGTACACAATTATTCACACATAAATTAGTTTACGATTTATATTAACTTGAAAAAATATATTTTAAAATTTGACAAAAGTACTATTAGTACCCCAAAGTATGCAGTTATTTTCAATTGTACTCCTAATATTTTTTTGAGTCAATTGTACCTTCAAAATATAGAGTCAGTTTCAATTATACCCCCAAAGTTTTTTTGGTCAATTATATACCAACATATCACATTTGAATCAATTGTACCCTTAAATGTCCTCCAATTGGGATACAATTAACACAAAAAGAAAATATTGGGAGTATAATTAACTCAAAAAACATTGATGGTGTATAACTAAAACTAATATCATATTTTAGGAATACAATTTAAAATGACCGCATACATTGAGTACTATTACCTTAAAATTTGTTCCTAACTAATAGCTAAACTCAAAAGTATGGTGAAAATAGCCTTGAAATCTTCAAAAAAAAAAATTGTACTTTCTAAGTGACTACTCTAGTTTTTTAATTTTTAAGAGAGTTCAAAACATTAATATTAACTTTCAGAGTATTATTTCATTTTGTTTGTCAACAGTCTCAACTAGATAAAGAAAAAACTCGTCAAGAGTAACTTGTAGCCTCAATTCCGTTACATTCGAACTTTAAACAAGAGAGATATAATCAACTTCATGAAACAAACAAGCCATTTTCAAGCCCGATTTCATGTTCGATTTGGTTTCGCTTGTCGATGATTCTAACTAGACAAAGGAAAAATTCATCAAATTTAACTTGTAACTTTGATTTAATCGCATTCGGGTTTGAAACGAGATATGACCATATTCAATAGTTAGGGACCAAAATGAAACCTTGGATGAATATTAGACACCAAAATAAGATTTTGACATATATATATATATATATATATATATAGAGAGAGAGAGAGAGAGAGAGAGAGAGAGAGAAATGTTATACCAATATATCAAGTCTGCCGAATTTGGTTTTAATGAAATCTGCTAAGGAAGCGATGCTAGCAGGATCAGTGACATCAAGTTGATGAAAAAGCAGAAAATCAGAGAGACCATTATTTGTGTCTTTGAGGCTTTGAAGAGCTTTCAAGCCTCTTTCCTCATTTCTAGCAGTAAGCAACACTGTGATTCCACTCAAAGCCAACTTCTTACATATCCCATAACCAATCCCCTTATTTCCTCCACTCACAACAGCATACCTATCATCATATAACACACAGTTCAAAAAATGTCAAAATCCCATTTTGGTCTTCAAACTATGGGATAAGTTTCATTTTGGTCCTCAATGTTTCACATCTGTTTCATTTTGATCCTCAATATGTGATTTTGTCTGCTTTTTATCATTATTGATAACTTGAACAATTGAGATTGACCATTTTTCTCTCATATGTTTCATATAAGTGAGTTGACAAAAAGAAAAAGAATAATTTTCACTATTAGTTACAAATTGGAGATAAATTTGTGGTTGAATTTTTTTAGAAAAAACTGTATTTTTTTTCAAAAAGTGAAAATTTTCTTTCTTTTTTTCTTTGCCAACTCACTCATGACACGTATAAGAAAAAATAATCTATTTCAATTGTCCAGATTATCAATAACAACATAAATCAGATGAAATCACATTTTGCAGACCAAAACGAAACGAATGTAAACGTTTAAAGACCAAAATAGAACAAAAAGTAATTTTATGACTAAAATGAAACTTACACCATAGTTTGAGGACTAAAATTACTCCTTCAAAAGGAATTAAAGACATCATTTTGATTCTCAAGAACCCAGAACTTAAACATGTGTATGTATTTATAGATATTTACCTTTTTGCTTCTTCTCCCATTGATGATAGATGATAAACCAAGAACATTAGGAGTGATTTTCAGGTTTATTGTATATATAGACAATCAGATCGATCGGATAAGCTTGTGAATTCCTTTATTCAATTGGAGTTAATTAAGCATTTTTTTTTTTAAAAAAATAATTATGAATGCTTTAATTTTGCGAATTCTTTTGTATTTTCAAGGATAGAGACACATGTCACGTATGCCTAAATCGCATTGCAATATATAATTATACAGCTGGTATACAATTATATATATTACAATGCCGTAATCCATGAGGCACTTTGCTCGATATGTCTAACAACTGAAAATGGTCAATGAAAGAACTTAAAATCTGGTGAAATATGTGCACAAGTGACAAAAACTCACTGTTAGAACCAAACTCATTTTTAGAGTACTATTTGACTTCGTTTTCCAACAACTTCAACTGATTAGAGAAATAACTCATCAATAACAACTTATGACTCCAGATTTTATTGTATTCGGACTTGAAACAAGAGAAATATGACCAAATTCTTGAAACATACGGCCCATTTTTGGGTTTGATTTATGTCCAATTTTATCTCGTTTGCCAATGATTCTATGTGAACAAAGAAAGAACTCACCAAGTTTAACCCATAGCTCTGATTTCATCACATTCGAGTTTGAAATGAGAGATATATAACTGCATGCAATAGTTAGAGATCAATTATGAAAGACCAAAATGAAACTATTAGGAAATATTATTAAGGATTAAAACAAAACAAGAAAAACATTAGAGACCAAAATATAGTTTTGGCCTAAAAAATATAACATTTTCAATATTTTTCGGATCTAAATTTGAGTATGGAGATTAATTAAACTATTCAGAGGGTCCGAATATGAGAATTGATTTTGAAATTTATGTTTGAGTTTGAATTCGAAGATTATAATATCCAATAGTGCTGTATATTTGGATGAACTTTTGATAATAATGTTCTGAATTTATAATGTTACTCGTAGTTGTTGAGACATGTTATAAGATGAATTTATGACTTATGAACATTTATATATATATATATATATATTCATATATAGATATAAGTAATTGTTTATATAATTTATATAATATGTTTTTAAGAAAAATCATAAGATCTTACGATCATCGATTCGATCTTGCGATCCGATCTATCTTATACCTCTTTGGATCTTAAGTAAGATCTCGATTTTGACTACATTGAGTGCTAAAGGACATCTAGCTCCTACTAGGCAACTCTTTAGTCTTTAGTAGTGATGCAGAATACCCATTATCCTTTAGTTTTTTGGTTCCTTTATGTTCTTTTTTCATCTCTCCCGAAGATTGCAAGAAAATACGAGACAACAAGCTCCACAAGCAATATCACGATGGACAAATGTGAAGGAAATAATACAAAATGAAGATTATTAAATAGAAAAAAATATATTAATTAAACTAGTGAATAAAATCTCTTGTCGTTCTGGCTATATATATGATGTTAATCAGAGGTGGAGACAGAAATCTTATTCTTGAGTTTTCAACTTTTATATCTTAATTTCAAGGATAAAATTGGATGTTTACTCTATTTTATTAGATTTTCAATGCCAAATGGGATAGCTCCAAATTCTCTGTTCTTACAGTGTTCTGTTGTTAATGTTCATAATATACATTAAGAATGATCGTTTCCATCAACGTATGTTGGTGTAAATCCCGGGGATATGCCTCTTACTCATTTGGTATCCTATTTTATAAATCAATTCCATTTTGACATTCTGTTCTTTTAAAAGTGACACTTTGATATTATGTTATTTCAAAAATGTCATTTTGGTACCCCTGTTCTTTCAAATATGACATTTTGGTACCATGTTCTTTGGACCATTCCACTTTGGTATCCTGAAAAAAAAATAAGATAACAAATAGCGAAAGAACACGGTATCAAAGTAAAATTAGTCCAAAGAACAGGATACCAAAATGTCACTTTTGAAAGAACAGGGTACCAAAATGATATTTTTAAAAGACCAGAGTACCAAAGTGTCACTTTTAAAAAAACAGAGTAGCAAAATGGAATTGGTCCATAGAACAGAGTACCAAAGTTGAATTTATCCTATTTTGTAAGTTTGATCTAGTTGAAGAATGGGATAAGAACTTGTGTGTTTGATAATATTCAAAGCAATTTTTTCATGATTAAATATTTTAATAAATTAAAAAAGTGATTTGTTTACAATATAGTCGGTTTAATAAGCGAAACTGAGGTTAAAACTTAAAATGGATAATATAATAAATAATAATTATTAATTAAATAAATTATAATCATAGTAAATAATTATAAATTGATAATTTATCATAAATAATTAATGTTACAATACAATCATTATTACAAATATACTAAAATTGATAACAAAATTATTTTTGAGAAACTGGAGAGAGAAAATTTTTTGTAGGGACTAAATTAAAGAAAAAAACTTTTTGAGAGAATAAATAAAAAGTATTAACATACGAGGGGTCAAAATAGAATTTTATATTTTAATTGAATCATATGATTCTTTAACAGTTTACTAATCCAATCTGATTTTAGTAATTCTGTTCGATTATTTTTGTCCAATTAATTCTAACTATCAAAATGATTTTTAAGGTCAAATCAACTCATTTTTCAATCAGTCAACAATTAACTATATGGAGCCATCCAATTTAGTTCAATTATGATAACATTGATTTAAATAATTAGTCACCAATCGCGTTCCTTCCTATACCCTAGCTTTAAAAAAAAGAAAAAATGATGACTCCCAATTAAGAATACCTTGATGATAGTTTTTTGATAAATTATTTGCTTTGAAATGTTCCATTTCACATGGGATAACTCCAATATCACGCATGTCACACAGCATTGTGCTGGGGCTATGTCTCAAGACTAGGAACACTAGTTGTATTTCTTTCATGTCCAAAATAAAGAAACCTGCACTGCATGTTAAGGTAAACTTATTGGTGAAAAAGAATACTTAAATATATAGAAATTAATACTTTTGCCTTTTTTTTTAAAAAAAAAAACATAACGGGTGCTGACGTGGCCATAACGGGACACGTCAGCGCATAACTGGACACATCAGCGTCCGTCATGGCCATGTCAACTTTTTTGTAACGACAATATGACGGAGGGACCAAATAGTTAGGCGTTTGCAAATTTCGGGGACCGTCTAGTACAATACATAAAATTCAGGGACCTATCTGTCACCGCGTCCAAAATTCAGGGACCGGAAAGTTAGTTTACTCTTATATTTCAATAAGAGAAAATCTACTATTTGGTCTCTAATTTTACATTGAATTAACTAATCAGTCCATAAATAATCGAAATACACAATTTGATCCTTGAATTATTTCAATTATCAACTATTTGGTCCCTATTGACGATTTGGTCCTTGAGTTTGAACTACTTTTATACTTTTTAGTCCTTCAATTTGTTCTAAATTAACTTTATTAGTATATGTTTTATGTAATTGTTGCATAGGTTAGAAAGATGAGGAGTGAGATGGTTGCTAACACTTAAGTCAGGATACCAAACGAAACTGTTAGAGATTAGTATTTAATCTGCTACTTTGTACATTGTTCTGCATATACTCTAGGTGTTTAATATTAGCAATTGGTTATTCTTTTTTGTACATGCTCATATGTGTTGGCCCATAAGTCTGAGGCCCATTAGGTTTATTTTCTCCTCTCCTGGTTGTATCAGGTCACAGCTGTAACTTTTCACAAGGCCATTATATATATATTGAGCAAAAGCACTCTGTACGTTTTGCTCAGCATTTTACACAAATATCAGTTTTTATATTTTTCAATCTTGGTATCAGAGCCAGGTTCCTAAACCTAATGGCTTCTTCTGATTCTTCAGCCTCCTCAGCCGCTACTGGCTCTTCTTCTTCATCAACTGCAACTCAGGCAACCAAGACTCATGCTCTCTTCAGCTCATCAAGCCAGACTTCCTCTATCAAGTTGGATAGAGAGAACTATCTCGTCTGGGAATCTGTAGTTCGCCCTCTCATCAAAGGTAATAGACTTGAATCTCATATAAATGGCCTTGGTACTGTTCCTCCTCGTATGGTTTCTGATGATGCAGGAAAAACCATACCGAATCCAGCCTTCCTTGAGTGGGAAGATGTGGATCAACTCCTTCTTTTCTGGTTGAGAAATACCATGTCTCTTGAGGTAGCATCTCAGCTGCTGCATTGCAATACCTCTTTTGATCTGTGGAAATGTGCTCGTGACCTCACTTGTGCTTCAATGAAGTCAAGGGTGTTAGTTCTCAAAGGTGAACTCCACAAGATTCGCAAGAACTCAATGAAAATGAAAGATTACCTTAACAAACTCAAAACCTTGTCTGATCACCTCTCTCTTGCTGGTGCCCCTGTTTCACTGGAGGATCTGGTGATGCATACCCTGCATGGCCTTGATGCTGAATACAATGCAGCAGTGTTCACTCTCAATCGTCAGGCTAACATTTCTTGGGTTGAAGCTCAATCAGAGCTTCTCTCTTTTGAGAGTCGTTTGGAGCAGATTAATGAAATAACAAACTCATCTATTCAGCCTTCTGCAAATTTTTTTTCAACGTGATGATTCTCATGGTAAGAATAGTGGTGTTGGGAATACTAACCTTGGACAGGCTGGTCAGTCTTTTTGGAGAGGTGGTATCTCTACTGGTGGAAATGGTCAGCGCGGCCGTGGAAGAAACTCAAGAGGAGGTCGCCGGGGAGGTTTCAATGGAAATCGTCCTTACTGTGCACTGTGTGAGAAGCCAGGACACGCTGTTCACAACTGCTTTCATCGCTTTGACAGGAATTTCCAACCTCCTACTCATGGTCGTGGTTATGGAAGCTCTTCTGGTCAGTTTTCACAAGCTCCACATGCCTTTTATGCTGGTTCTTCTGATGGGTATAGTGCCAATCCACACTCAGTTGCTGATCCAAGTTGGTACATGGATAGTGGAGCTAACTATCATGTTACTCCATTCACAGAACAACTCGAAAATTATACCCAAGTAGGTAAGACTCATCTCTTTACCTGCACTGGTGAGAAAACTGTTGGAGATTGTGCCCTAGGGCCAATCATTTTACAGATATGTTGAGAACATATCAATTAATTTATGGAGATAAATTAATGGTTATCATATTATTAGCATGTTTACTATGATAACAATCCGTGATTAATTATGAGATAATTAATCTAAACTGTCCCTGGTCGCTCATTCAAGTGGGAGCTTGAACTGAACTAAGACCAGCATGACCTCGGTGCATGAGATGCA
>QANZ01035234.1:112644-135245 GCA_003254925.1 Chamaecrista fasciculata
CACGAATTAGGGTTAATTCGTGGGTCACTCCGGTGGCACGATTTAAGACAAAGAGGAAATGTCTGGGACATTATGTCTTGTCTTAATTGATCTACAGTTGTGAAGTATTTAAATTTGTGAGACAAATTTAAATATAATAATTGTTAAATAATTAATTTGGATTAATTATTTACAATTAAAATATTAAGGAAAAATAATTCAGATAAGGTTCCTAAAAGTTAGGAAATTATTGAATTATAAAATTCCCTAATATTGGCATGAGGGTGGCGCCTCTTTTGTGATATTTAAGTTAATAAAATTGTTTTATTAATTTAAATAATAATTTGAACTCAAAAGATTTGATAGAGATATCAAAAGATTTGAATTCAAAAGAGGATCTTTGGTGAGTCATGCTTTCTTAAGAGTTAAGGAAGGTTTTTGATTTATAAAATTCCAAGGATATTCTTGAGCTATATGGCGCCTTGCTTGGTGGGTCCCATGGGAGATTTGATCTCTCATTTGATTCTCTAAGATTATGATTTGAATTTAAATTTAATATTATGGTAATATTATAATTTAAAATTCAATTCATAAAAGCCATTATTATTATGATTTGGAATTATAATAATGCTCTAAATATAATTATATATAAAGGCCTAGGGCTAGGCGCCTAGGTCAAGCCACCAAGAGAGAATTCATTTGTGCAAATTTTCATCCTCCTAGTTGAGAGAGATAGAAAATTCGCCTCCTTCAAAACCTAGCTTCCAAGTGAGGAAAATTTTGGTTCTCAAGAGTTGAGAGGGGAAAATCGAGTTGGCCTAAGAGTTAGGCAATTCGATTTGTGGTTGCCAAAATAAGGTTTGTGAGAGAAGGAAAAACAAGAAGAGTTCTTGTGGGGAATTCTCATGCGCCACCTTTTGGAGTTTGAATCAAGAAGGAGTTCTTGAGTTCAAACACACTGTAGATTGGTCCCTAGTTCTTTTGGAGAAAAGAACTGAAGGCTAGCACCTTGGTGCCCGAAGAAACTGTTCGTGTGGATTACTGGCAGAGGGAGAACGCTGGGAGTGGGCTCCTTGGACACGCCTTGTACAACCAGAGGATTGAAACTCGTGAGGTATACCACTATCTATAAAAGTTTTAAATTCTACTAGCGGATCCGTTCGGGAATTTTAGGACCTAGCGTGTTTTATTTTAATTTTATTTTTGCTTCCGCTGCGTTAGGCGCCTACAATTCCCAACAAAAACAAAAGTTATTGGTATTGGTTCTACTTCACTCTCTACTTCCTCTCCAAACTCTAAGTTAATTCTTAATGATGTTCTTCTTGTTCCATCAGCAACAAAAAGTTTAGTAAGTGTGAATAGACTTACCAAAGATAATGCAGTAGATGTCTATTTCACTAATGAAAAGTGTCTTGTGAAGGACAAGGAGACAGGGCACCTCCTGGTAGCAGCACAGTCATGCCAAGGAATGTATCCAGTGGCTGAGTGGTCTCCAACAGCTCAAGTGAACACTGTGGCAGTGGCACAAGCAAAGGATTACAGCGAGTTTTTGAATAGGCATTACAAGTTGGGTCATCCTAGTGATAGAATTTTGAAGACAATCTTGAATAAATGTAATGTTAACATTGAATTTTCAGACTCTGTATGTGAAGCTTGCCAATATGGAAAATCAAAGTTATTACCGTTTTCTAAATCTGTGTCTCGTGCTTCATCTCCTCTTGAACTTATTCATACTGATCTTTGGGGACCCTCACCTGTGCAATCAGTTAATGGACACCGGTTTTACATTCACTTTGTTGATGATCACACCAGATTTACATGGTTATATCCAATAAGGCATAAGAGTGAAGCTATAAATGCTTTTAACATATTCAGGGCACAAGTTGAGAATCAATTTAACACCAAAATCAAAACAATACGCTGTGATAACGGTTCAGAATACAAACCTATTAGTCAGCTTGCTCAATCTCTAGGGATTCAGATGCAATTTTCCTGTCCCTACACCTCTGTTCAGAATGGGAGAGCAGAACGTAAACACAGTCATATTGTGGAAATGGGACTAACATTGTTGGCTCAAGCACAGTTACCTTATACATACTGGACAGATGCTTTTCTCATGGCTGTTTATTTAATAAATCGCTTACCCACTTCTGTTCTTGATTTTGCCACACCCATGACATTATTATTCAACCAAGAACCAGATTATAACTCTCTCCAGTCGTTTGGGTGTGCCTGCTACCCTTGCTTGAAGCCTTATAACAACCACAAATTCCAATTTCATAGCCAGAAGTGCGTTTTTCTCGGACCAGCTCCACAACATCGTGGTTTCAAATGCCTCAGCGCTACCGGTAAAATTTATATCTCTCGGCACGTCGTCTTCGACTCTGGTGTGTTTCCGTGTAAAACTGGATTTTTAAATCGAAATCCCTCATCTTCCGCCAACAATGAGTGCATCGTGCCGTGGAATCTAGGAGAGATTTTAGCGTCATCAAGAAGCCCTAATTTTAGCGTCATCAAGAAGCCAACAATGAGTGCATCCCTCATCTTTCGCAATATTGAAGTTGAAGATGATGAGGAAGCAACGACTGTTTTGCCATCCAATAACAGCTCGCCATCTGTCACTAGATCATGTGCCTCTCCACGTGACCACTTAAGTGATACACCAGCACATGCCATCACCTCTCCTTCACGTGAGCCCCCTTCAAACCAAATTGACATTGTTTCTGCTGATCACATGGGCCAATTAACTACAACAAATAGGCCCATATTGTCTCCCTTAGAAATTGATCATGAGCCCACTAAATTAAATACACATGGCATGCTTACACGGGCCAAAGATGGGATTTATAAACCCAAACACCCTTTTGTTGGTCTTCTTCATCATTCTGAAAATGATATTCTTTCTCAGTCTTGCGAACCTGTATCAGTTTCAAATGCCTTGCAGTCGCCTCACTGGAAAAATGCCATGATTGAGGAATTTCAAGCTCTTGAGCGCAACAAAACGTGGGAATTGGTTCCGTATTCACCCTCACAGAAGCTAATTGATTGTAAGTGGGTATTCAAGAGAAAATTCAAGCAAGATGGTACCTTTCTCAAGTATAAAGCCCGTCTAGTTGCTAAGGGTTTTCAACAAGCACCGGGATTAGACTATGGAGAAACTTTCAGTCCTGTTGTAAAACCTACAACCATTCGTGTTGTTCTCACGATTGTTGTGTGTTTTGGATGGGAGATTAGGCAACTTGATGTGAATAACGCTTTCCTCAATGGGTTCCTATAAGAAGAAGTCTATATGAAGCAACCAGAGGGGTTCAAGGATTCAAGGAAACCTGGTCACGTGTGCAAGTTAATCAAAGCTTTGTATGGTTTAAAGCAGGCACCCAGAGCTTGGTTTGACCGTTTGAGATTGACTCTCTTGAGTTGGGGGTTCCAAAATGCCAAAAGTGATGTCTCCTTGTTCTTCTTGCGCACATCTACACTTACAATTTACATCTTAGTGTATGTGGATGACATACTTGTTACAGGCAACAACCCCAAAGTCCTTCAATCTTTCATTGCTAAACTGAATGCAATCTTCTCTCTTAAAGACCTCGGCCCTGCATACTACTTTCTAGGCATTGAGATTAATCACACACCCACTGGTTTGCATCTCTGCCAATCCAAATATACTCTTGACATCTTAAAGAGGTTTAATATGATTGATTGTGCACCTGTATCCACACCTATGGTCACTGGGAGGCATTTCACTAAATCTGATGGTGAATTAATGAAGGATCCCACTCTTTATCGTCAAGCAATTGGATCGTTGCAATACTTGACCAATACTCGATCTGACATAGCCTATTCGGTGAATAAGTTTAGCCAATTTCTATCTTGTCCTACTGATATTCATTTTCAAGGGGTCAAACGAATTCTTCGTTACCTGAAGGGTACGTATCATTATGGAATTAGTTTGCAACCTGTTGAAACCATGGCCTTAACTGCATTCACAGATGCCGATTTGGCAACGGATATCGATGATAGAAAATCTATGGCTGGTGTTTGTGTATTTTTGGGTAGTACTCTCATCTCTTGGTGTTCCAGGAAACAACGGGTTGTGTCTAGATCGAGTACTGAATCCGAGTATCGTGCTCTTGCAGATGGGGCTGCTGAAGTGTGTTGGTTACACTCTTTGATTTCTGAACTGGGCTTCCCTCTCAAACACCCAACTATGATGTGGTGTGATAATTTAAGTGCAGGTTCCTTGGCTGCTAATCCGGTTCAGCACGCACAAAGTAAACATATAGAGATTGATCTTCATTTCGTTCGTGACTTGGTTTTATCTGGATTTCTATGTGTTAGCTACATCCCTTCACCTTCTCAGATTGCAGATTGCCTTACCAAGGCTCTTACTCATCCTATGTTTATTGGTCATCGCAGCAAACTCGGTGTGGCACCAGCACCCTCTCGTTTGATGAGGGGGGATGTTAGAGATTAGTATTTAATCTGCTACTTTGTACATTGTTCTGCATATACTCTAGGTGTTTAATATTAGCAATTGGTTATTCTTTTCTGTACATGCTCATATGTGTTGGCCCATAAGTCTGAGGCCCATTAGGTTTATTTTCTCCTCTCCTGGTTGTATCAGGTCACAGCTGTAACTTTTCACAAGGACATTATATATATATTGAGCAAAAGCACTCTGTACGTTTTGCTCAGCATTTTACACAAATATCAGTTTTTATATTTTTCAATCTGAAACTGATAGAAGGATAAGAGGAAACCATCATAGCTTGAGTAGAAGAATTAGGTGTATGACTAGATGATGGATAAGAAGGACGAAAAAAAGGATTAGAATGTGGAGCAAAAGAACTGATATATTAGTGATTAAATATATATGTGGTAACATTGCAAAGTTATGTGACTAATCCTACCACAAACTCAGCGAAAACCACCACCATTAGTGGTATTAGTCATGCCTCCATTGTTTTGAAACCTATTTGTACCTGAGGTATCATTACTAAGAGGCTTAGCAGATTTTGAAATGGATGAATTTTCTAAATTAGCTCTCAGAGTTGGGGAAACTTCTTTCCTAAATTTCTCAATGTGCTCTTCTTGAACAACCAACAAACTTTCAATCTCATTAACAGAATAAGGGTCAGACTTAGAGGTAATTGAGACAATAAAACTATTGTACTCCTCAAGCAAACCCTCCATAATTGCCTCAATGTGATCAGACTCAGAAATAGAGGAACCTACTGTAGAGAGGCTATCAACAATCTTCTTTTATTTTAACAAGTAATTTGTAGCAGTGAGTGTGCCTTTTTTGAGACTTCTAAGCCGAGTTTTAAATTGTCTAACTTTGGCTTTGGTTTGAGAAGCAAAGAACGTACAATTTCAACTTCTCCCAAACTTGAAAAGAATTATTGCAACCAACCATCTGTGTAAGCATGCTCTCTGACATAAAAGCCAAGAGCCATGACAACAAGAGTTGGTTCAGTTGTTCCCAAACCAAAAACTCATTGCTCAAAATGCCTTGAGCTTTATTAGTTTAATTCATATGCAAATTTCTTAGGTATGACATGTTCACCTAGAAGAAATTGTTGTAACTTGTGACCACGAATTGTGGCCATTGCTTGCTATCTACAAGGTTGTTAGTTATAGAAATAGTGAAAATAACCCAAGAAGGGGGTGAATTAGAAACTTAAAAACTTTTTTTGAAAATATTTTTCTTTTGAAAAACTTTGTAAGGAAGGGTAACTGTTCCTTGTACTTAGAATAATATGTTCAGAAGATAAGTTGTTCCTGAAAGGCTTCTTCCTTTGAGAGAAAATATTTGAGGAATAAAGAGTTTAAAAATATTTAAGTTGTTCCTAAAAACAGTTTTTCTTGTCAAAGATATACTGCAGGAAGTATATAGAGATATGGTAAGGAACAACCACACTAGAACTTTATAGTGATTCAAATAAGAGTATAATTCCTTTAAATGGAAGTTTCCCTTATCCTACTTCCACTCCCCCAACCAACCAGTTAGATGCTTTATATATATTAGTAAAAAGATTACAATCTGCACAAAGCCTTTCGGATTACCTCACAAGCTTTTACCACTTAACCCAAACAATCATTCTAAGGCAAGTCTCTCAGTATATCACTCCCTATGAAACCACACACAGCTCACCTACACCGATTTCACCCTAAGAGTTCACCTTTACTTCCTCAAAGATCTACAAACACAAGAGTAGAAGAGAATTTTTCTTTGGTTTATCTCTGTAAGAGATTTCACTATGGACCAAGAAGCACAAAGCTTTAAGGATATCTGCACAGAGCAGTAGGAAGAATGTAGAACTTGATTTGTGTTGCACACAACAATTCTTTAGGCTTGTTAGTTGGTATCTACATCTTTAAAACTTCAGTCTTTTTTGTACTTCAACAGCACATTTTGGCCGTTGGAGAATGTCTTTGAGTTTAGAGTGCATCATATCCTGGTCTTTGTAACTTGAGGAAGGATGGGCTTCCTTGGCATGCTTGATTCTGCAGAGTGTCCCGGAACAATGAAGCTCGATTGGCCTGAAATCCTTAAGCATGAATTGTCATTAGCCAAGTCATCTCCACATAGGATAAGGAAGATAAAATCTGAAACTCAAGGAAAGAGGGAATGATTAAATTAAATAATCATTAAGCAAAATCCACTAATTCTCTCACTATCATACATCATTTCCCTATTAAGCTTTCCTCATAAACAATGCCATAATTGTTTCCAAATATAAACATGAGAAATTCGAAAATCATGACTTAGTTTTTTAAGTTTCCAAATATAAACATGCTAGACAAAGGAAAATATGGACAAAATGAATATTTAAAGAGAGCATGTCCAGATTTTTAGAGTATGTAAGATGAAGCATTAATGAAGCAGAAATTTCATGGACCAAGAAAATAAATGAAACTCAGATTTTTGTTCAATTAGGTCCAGAAAAACTTTGGGCTTTTCCAAAAACATTTTGGGTCTCAATATTGGATTTAAAGATAGACAAAATATGGGCTTGATCCCAAAATACATATTGGGCCAGCAAACTTTCAAAATATGCAAAATAATAATCCTTGAGACTTAGTAAAAACTGATTTTTGCAAATTATCAAAAATAGAATTAATTAAAACAAAATTTAGTCCAAAAAAAGTAAATAGTTGTCCTCACCAAGTTTAATAGAAACAAGATGAGGATCAAACTTGGATTAAATAGAAATAACATCTTTAGTAGTGGTAGACTGGTAGTAGAAGAAAGTAGAAGAATTCGCTATGTGAGGATCACAATTTTGATACCATATAAGATTTTTTGTATAGAGAATGAAATGTTGATTGTATAAAAACTTCTAGAGATCGAAAGAATGAGCAAATCTAACCATAAGCCTAACGAAATTGGTCCTATATACAGCTCACCAATTACTAAAACAATCAGCATATAGGCTGACTCATACACATGACTAATACTAGCTGGACGCTGACTCATACAATGACTCACACTATCTCTAATACTAATCAATATGATTCCTATTCAAAAACGGGAAAATAAAAATTGGATAGGGACAAGAATATTTGAATATTGAAGGTTAAAGGTTAAAGGGTCATTTTGGTCCTAAATGTATGCTGCCCTAATGTTCATTTTGGTCCTAAATGTTTTAAAATGTTCAAATTGGTTCTAAATGTTAACAAAATGTTTCATTTTAGTTTCAAATTATTGAGTAATATGGCTCGTTTCAAGTTCAAACGTAATGAATTTAGAGTTATTTATTGTTTTCAAAGAGTACTTTCTCTATCCAGTTCAGATCGTCAACAAACAAAGTCAAATCGGTTCTAAAAGTAAATTGCTTGTTTCATGGTCAAACAAGCAAAGTTGACCATATCTCTCTTATTTCAAATTTGAATGCGACGAATTCAGAGCTATGAGTTCCTCTTAACAAATTCTTTGAACTTAAAATGATGAGAGACAAGAGAAATAAGAATAAATTCAGTAGTTTGGGAGTAAAATAAAATATTTTACCAATATTTTTGGGACCAAAATGAAATATTTTGTCAACATTTAAAACTAATTTCAACATTTTGAAATATAAAGGACCAAAATGAATATTAGGGCATACATTTAGGATCAAAATGACCCTTTGACCAATACTAAATTTAATATTATTCCTAATTTTTGGATGACCCAACAAACACGTGTAGATTAATATGTTGTTAATTAATTAAAGATAAACAGTAACAAGTATATGTCACCAAAAAAATAGTAATAAGTAAATTGGCTTAAGTGCACTTTTGGTCCCCTAACTTTCGCAAAGGTCTCAATTTGGTCCCCTAACTTTTTTTGTTGCAATTTTAGTCCCCTAACTTTTTTGTTGCAATTTTGGTCCCTTAACTTTTGAAAACGTCTCACCATTGGTCCCAAGTTAGGGGACCAAAATTGAGACTTTTGCGAAATTTATGAGACCAACGGTGAGATGTTTTCAAAAGTTAGCGAACCAAAATTGCAACAAAAAAAGTTAGGGGACCAAATTGAGACTTTTGCGAAAGTTAGGGGACCAAAATTGCAACAAAAAAAGTTAGGGGACCAAATTGAGACCTTTGCGAAAGTTAGGGTACTAAAAGTGCACTTAAGTCTAAGTAAATTAAAGTAGAGATCTTATATAACTAAATATAGAAGATAAATTAAATATTTTCTGAAGATATAAAATATGGAAATTATTTTAGTAAAAGGAACTTTTTTTTTTTGAACCAAGTAAAAAGGAACTTATCATATTTAGTAAATATAAACTATATAAATAAAAGAAATAATCAAAGATAATTACGAACAAGAAGATAAGTTCAAATTATTTTTCCCAAAAGAGTATGTGCCAATTGCCTTAATATAATCAATTAAAATGTAGATTCTGATAGGAATGAAATCGCAAAATTAATTACTATAGATTATAGTTTAAAATTTAAATGTTTAATAACCCAACAGATTTGTTATGGATTCGTGGCCAAAATAATAATAATTTATAACAATAATAATCCGTTCTTGATATACAAGGAGTAAGATTTAGGAAGTAAAATAGGATGGAAATTTAAAGGTCAAAATTTCTAATTGATCCCAAATTATGTATGGGATCAATTCATATTGGTCCTAAATATTTTATTTGTTCCATATTGGTTCTATATATTTTTATAATTTTTCAAATTGATCCCAAATCTACTTCCACGGCGTGATTTGACCTCATTTGCAAATGAAGTCAAATCACGTCGTGCAAGTAGGTTTGAGACCAAACTGAGAAATTATGAAAATATGTAGGACTAATCTAAATCAAATAAAGTAATTATGTGTAAACTTTTTGAAGAGTTCTTTCTTTGTCCAACTTGTGACCATTAGCAAATGAGGTCAAATCACGTCCTGGAAGTAAGTTTGGGACCAAATTGAGAAAGTATGAAGACATGTAGAACCAATCTGAATGAAATAAAATATTTATGACCAATTTGAAATCTATCCCATAAATTTAGGACCAAGTCGAGATTTTAACCAAATAGTAATAATAATAACAATAATTATCCGTTCTCCATATACTAGAAGGAGTAGGATTTAGGAATTCCAATAGGATTAAACTTTCCAATATATATATACATAAGCCGAACACCTACATTCATCCAATTCATCTCTTCCTCATCACCAAAATGTTAAGAAGAAATTCAAAATCCCTCCTTCTTCTTCCTCATCTTACTTTATTTATAATTCCTCTCATTCTTCTTCTCTCTTCACTATCTCTCTCAAAAGCCTATCCTCTCTCAACCCAAAACAAATGGATCATAGACGATTCCACAAACCAAAGAGCCAAACTTGTATGCATAAATTGGGCTGGTCACCTTCAACCCATGATTCCTGAGGGTCTTCACACTCAACCATTGAACCAATTTGTGGCTCAAATAGTGAACAATGGCTTCAATTGTGTGCGTCTCACTTATGCAATTTACATGTGGACTCGTTATGAGAACCACATTGTGAAAGACACTCTAGTTGATTTGAACCTTCCAGAGGCTATAAAGGGTATTGCAAAGAATAATCCTTCTTTCTTGAATATGAGTCACGTGCAAGTGTTTGATCACGTGGTGAGAGAGCTTGGGAATCATAAGGTTATGGTTTTGTTGGATAACCATGTGAGTGAGCCTAAATGGTGTTGTAATGATGATGATGAGAATGGTTTCTTTCATGATAGGCATTTTGATCCTAAAGAGTGGGTTCAAGGACTTGGTTTGGCTGCCAAGAATTTTGCTGGAAATCCTGCGGTATGTGTGTTTTGTTCTTGTTTTCACTTTTATTATTGTTGTTATTATTAGGCAAAAGTATTCTTTTAGTTTTCAAACTTTACACCCACGGTTAATTTCGTTGCCAATCTTTGTTTGGGGTCAATTTTATCCTCAATGTTTTACATTTTGGTCAATTTAGTGTTGACAAACTTTTTTCAATAAATTAAAGATAGTCTTCATCATATTTTTCAATCTGAATTAGGGTTTGAATATATTATATGTTAATAGTCACTTAGAATATATCGTTGGCTAAAGTAAGAGCAAATGATACAATTGATGAAAATGTGAAAGGTTAAAGATGAAATTGACGGCAAAAAAAGATTAGGAATGAAATTGATAGTTTGTGTAAATTTTGGAGACAAAAAAACATTTTTTTTCTTATTACTATTTAAGAATAATCAAAATATCTAAATTTAATGAGTATCTTTTAAAATGAATATTAATTTTGATATCTGTTCAAAAATTTATTGAGAGTGGTGGGGATGGAACGATTTAGAAGTTTAAATTGATGTTGAATTTAATTAGTAAGTAAGGTGGAGTGAGATGAGATGAGATAAGGTTTGTAAATTATCTTTAAATTATTCAAATGCTTATCTTTTTTCAAACCCCTAAATCAGATTATATATTTAAATTTTCATAAACTTTAAAATTTAAGATATTTATATATTATCACTCTTTATTCAATAGTTATTATTTGAATATCAGATTAACCAAATCTCTTTATGATCTTTTATATTTTTAATGTGTTTGGTAATTAAATTATATCCAAACATTAGTTAAAATTATTAAATAATTAAATAAAATTAAATCTCAATTATAAAAAAATAATTATAAAAATATTATTGTGAATTTCATATTTAAACTCCTTCCATCCCATCACTTTTTTTTAATTAAACTTCTAATCAATAAAATAATTTATCTAACCCACCTCTCAATGCTTAATTCACTTCTCATCACATTAATGACCACTACACCTCACTCTCTCTCCAAAAGTGACAATCAACATAAAAACATAAAACCCTTTCAAATACCCTAATCAGTGTCCTTATATATAGGCAAAAATATTAATTTCATCGCTAAACTTTACATTAACTGTTAATTTAGTCCCCAATCTTTTTTTGTTATCAATTTCATCCCCAATGTTTTATATTTTGGTCAATTTTACCCTTTGTTTAACTTATTTCAATAAATTAACGACAAACCGCATCTAAAATTGACCAAAATGTGAAACATTTAAAACGAAATTGACAATTAGTGTAAAGTTTAGGAATGGAATGAGTATTTTTGCCTTTTTTTTTTATTACTGTTAACTTGTGACTCTATAATTATATATATTATTGATTATTGATTATTGAATATTGATTATTCATTATTGATATTGATTATTGATGATGTTACAACAGGTTGTAGCAATGAGTCTAAGGAATGAACTTCATGGCCCACGCCAAAACGTGGACGATTGGTACAAGTACATAACCCAAGGAGCCACAACGATTCACAAGGAAAACCCACAATCATTAGTGGTAATCTCAGGCTTAAACTATGACACAGAACTCCAATTCCTAAAGAAAAGACCATTGAAAATAGACTTGGGTAAAAAACTAGTGTTTGAGACCCATTTGTACTCATGGTCCGGAATAGGGACCCTAAAACTTAAGGACATATGGTCCAAGCAGCCCTTAAATAGGGTATGTGCCCTTAGCCTCAAAGGGTTAGATAACAGAGCAGGGTTTCTGACAATGGGTGAGAAAAATAATGGTAATGAATATCCTTTGATATTCACTGAGTTTGGGTTTGATGAAAGTGGGAATTCTGAGGAAGACAACAAGTTCTTGAGTTGTCTACAAACGTACCTTGTAGGAAGAGACATGGATTGGGGATTGTGGGCTTTGCCAGGACAGTATTACCTAAGAGAGGACAAGGTCAATCTTGAAGACACCTTTGGGATTCTTGATGCTTCTGGGGAAAATCTTAGATTTCCTAACTTCACTCAGAAATTCCAGCTTCTTCAAAGGAAGAATCAAGGTAATATATATAGTTATAGTTTAGAGTAAATTAACAATTTGATTTCTAAAAGACCACCAAATTAACAATTCCATCCTTGAAACATTAAAATATACATTTAGCTCTTGAAAGATCAAAACGATATACGTTTTAATCCTTGAAAGATTAAAACCGTATACTATTTAGTCTATAAAAATGACTAATTAGTATACCATTTTGATCTTTCAAAAACTAAACTGTACATTTCAATTTTTCAGGGGCCAAATTGTTAGTTTATTGTATAATTTAATTAATTGCTTTGGACGGTTAATCTAACAATGAATAATGCAGATCCTTCTTCAAAACTGCCTTATGAATCTGTGTTGTACCATCCACTAACTGGGGAATGTGTGAAAGTGAACGAGAAGAACCAAGTTGAACTTGGAAGCTGTGACAACAATAGCAGCAAATGGATGCATACAAAAGATGGATCACAAGTCGTTTTGGTTGGAACTAATAAGTGTCTAACTGCTGATGCTGAAGGCCTTCCTGCGCTTGTGTCTGAACATAACTGTGAAACCCAAAATAGTTCATGGAAATCACTATCTCTTTCAAAGCTTCATTTGGGAATTCCATGGAATCATCAACAAAAGTTATGCTTGCACAAGGATTCAAACTCATCTGCCATTGTCACTGCAAAATGTATCTGCATCGATCATCGTGATTCGTTGTGTTTGGATGATCCTCGTAGCCAGTGGTTTCAGTTTGTTCCCACCAATGTTGTCTAGCAAATCTCTTAGATTATTAGTATTAGTGTACTGTATTTAGTCCATGGTTTCTTTTCTCAATCTTTCTGCATGATTTTGTTTTCTTGATTGTTTGGTTTGATTTTCATTAGTCTTTAAACTATTATATTTTGTCTTGAATCTGTTTACTTTTTTCTTGAATCTGCTAAGGATAAAGATGTTTTCGAGTAGACATGGCAAAACCAGCAAAACTGTCAAACTGACACAAAATCATTTAATTAATAAAGTTAAATTGCACAAATACTTAGAGTTTTAGGTCTGGGATAGAAAACTCGGGTTTCAAGACTTAGATACAACCCCTTGAACTTTTTTAGCTTTGCTTACTTACATCCCCCTAAATAGCCTCACCTTTTATAAAACTCATGGATTCTAAGTGAGTCAACTAATGATATTTGGGATATCTAGTTGATTTGCATTCACTAGTAAACACTTCAGAGATAAAGTCTTAATTGCATTAAGCTGATATGGGTTATTTATTTCACCATTAAAATACCCTAATGAAGTCCAAAGATAGCACTAACCCTAATCATAAAAATAAAAAATAAAACCCTTGAATAGAACTCTGAAAGTGAAATCCACTCACAAACACTTAGACACACTAAAAGAGTAAAAGCCCTTAAGACACTTTCTTATCCAAGAACTATTAGAATATGGTACATGTCATTCAAATTTCAAATGCATCAACATATCTCATTACATTACAACTCCCAACATTCCAATTTATTAAATATCATACATCCAAACAGATAACAACTTCAACAAATCCTTTTCCATTTTTAACCCACACATCATGTTCAATCAAAAGTTTGCCAATTCTTGGCGCACATAGAAGAGGCCAGAAGGCGAACCTTTTGGCAGCAATGCAAGTCTCACAACACTATCAGCACCTTCTTCAACAGACAAGACACCCATGTTGTTGTTTATATCAGTTTTGACATAACCAGGGCAAAGACAGTTTATGCATATGTTTGGGTGCTTCTTGGCCAGAAATCTTGTGTAAGCATTCATGGCGGCTTTCGAGACGAAATAAGCGGACAGAAAGGTTGGCCATCCTTTTGTTTCTAAAGAACCTTCCTTGAAGTCTTTGATAAACTCCTTCAGTACCTCATCTATTCTCTCTTCTGGGAGATTTTCAGCATCAGCTAACACACCCTTTGCCCATTCGTTTGATATGTGCTGAAAATGTTAAAAAGTAAAGATTTTTGTAAGAGATTCTAATGGTAGGACAAAATTGAATCAATCTAAAAACATGAAAAACGAAATTAACTCATATCTTTTGATCACTTCCCAATTTGGTCCCGTATCTTTTTGCTTTTCTTGTTGCACTCTTGGTCCATATCTTTGCAAAAAGACCCGATTCAGTCCCATATCATTTTTTTTCGGCAAAAAAAAAGAGTCCCATATCATTTTTTATCCCACTACTGCACTTGACCTAAAGATATAAGACCAATTCTGCAATTGACCCAAAGATACGGGACTAAATCTGCTACAAAAAAAGACATGGGACCAATAAATTGGGATCTGACCCAAAAATATGGAACCAAAAGTGCAACAAAAAATGATACATGACCAAATTGGGAACTGAGCAAAAGATATGAGACCAAATTAGGACTTTGGCCTTCTAAAATTCACAAAATCTAAAGAAGTGTTAAAAGAGCAGCTATGTTTGTTAGTCTTTAACCTTTAAAAGCCCAGCTTGGGAGGAAACATTAACAATGGTAGGTGAATTGGATAGCTGAAGAAGGGGAATAAATGCCTCAGCAGTTTCCTTGGCACCATAATAGTTTATTTTTAGGCATTCTTCTGCTAACTCGAAAGTTTGAGGCGATTTAATCCAATCTGTATCCACCTGCATTATTGATGCAGAACAAATAAACTCAAATAATTTCTAAAACCTTCAGATAGGTTATCCATAATCCTCACGCAGGGATCAGATGAAACATGAACACATACTAACCGAATCATCGAAAATGACTCCATTGATTGCTGCATTGTTCACCTGCACAAAAACTCAAGAACTTCTTTAAGGGTTCATTTACATAAAGCAAAATGACAAAAAAAATTGCAAATTTAATACAATGGTGAGCTCTTTGGAAGGAGAGTTTCCAAGCTTACTGGACTTGTGGTACAGAGGATAGACACAATCACACTCCTACATGGCATACCAAAAGAATGCAATTTTCCCCATACTTTTTAATTATTGAGAGGCTTTTAGATAGATGAGGTTTATCAAAATTAAGGGATTACTTTTTAAGTGAAAAATTTAACAAAAGGGATTACTTGTACGAAATCAAAAGTTCAGGAATCTTTTGTTACTTTTCAAATTTAAGGGAGTTTTTTGTACAGTGAATAAATTTTCTTTTAACTACGCCGAGTCATATCATATCATGAGCATGTCTCAAAAATTTTAATTTTCATTTAGTAAAAATCATTGATCATAGATATCTCTCATTTATCTGTTTTACTAGCAGATTAAAAGCCTTCAATCGGATAGGATTACATGGATGACAAAATTTTCCTTCCAATTATTGAACGCAGCTCAAAATTCTCCCAACAAGTTGATACAGAAGCACTCCCTGAATCTTAGAGAAAATCTATTTTTATTCCCTAATTTTGTTCCAAAAATACAATTTAGTCCTTTTTTCCTAAATCTTATTTCTTACCAAGATATCAAGTTTCCCAAACTGGGTCTTGACAAAATCCACAAGAGAAGCAATACTAGCAGAATTGGCCACATCGAGCTCATGAAAGATGACATAGTTAGAGAGGCCAAAATCTTTCAATTTCTCAAGGGCTTCGAGTCCTCTCTTACAATTTCTTGCTGTGAGCACCACCTTCACTCCATTAGAAGCCAGCTTCTTCACAGTCTCCAACCCTATCCCTTTGTTTGCTCCTGTCACAATAGCAACCCTGAAACCACGAACAATAATTATTAAACCCACCAGTGAAAAAACAAACAAAAGTGCTGAGAAATTCATTTCATTCAAATATTTAATCTAAGAAGGTGAAAGAAATTGTACTTCTCTATTGCCGCTGCCATAGATGAAGAAAATTTCACAAATTAGATAACAAGTGTAGGAGAAAGATAATAGATGAAGAGCGAAGGTAAAGTGATATATGTAATGAGTCTGTAGCAGAACAGAAGCCAGTGCACTAGTGCTTGACGGAAAAAGGCATTATGGGTTATGGCAACCAGAAATTTAACATTCTTTTTTTGTCAAAACTTTATTTTGGTCCTAATATTTATCTCAAGTTTATCGACTAACGAAGTTGAATAGTCTACAAAAGTTGGTATTGATTTTTTTTTTACCAAACTCACTTTTGAAGTATTATTTGACCTCGTTTTCTGATTACTCTAAATGGACTGAGAAGTGACTCATGTAGAATAACTCATAGTTTCGATTTCGTCAAATTTAAACATGAAACGAAAGAAATATGACCATAAAAATAGAAATGTTGAGAAATATTAAGGACCAAAATAGAAACAAATTAAAGACTAAAGCAAAATTTGAAGTAAGTATTGGGGACCGAAATGAGATTTTAATATTTCTTTTTCATGATCGTGCCGTAGACGATAAACAACTTATAAGATACTGCCACGTTCTTTTTCTTCACGTCCTCACAACGTTTTAGGCTTTTAGCACTAGCCATCACCTATCATTTTGTGTTATTTGCTACAGCCACGTTTTTATTATCAATTTATTTATTTTGGCCAAAACCTCAAATTGGCCAAAACATAACCAATTTGAGAAAGATGTGATGGAAATTTGAGAAACATTCAATATTTTTTGGCCAAAACATAACAAATTGGCCAAAACATAACCTCAAATGAGAGAGATGTAGACACATTCAATATTTTTTAGACCAATTTGAGAAATTATAAAAATATATAGGATCAATCCAAAACAAATGAAAAATAAGGGAACGATTTGGAATTCACCCTATATAAGGGACCAATTTGCCTACGTGGTATAAGGTTTGCGAAGATGAAGATGAAGATGTCAAAAAAATTTTTAGGGTAAAAAATAAATTAGGGATGTTTTATTTATCCAGTTATTTTGCCATATATTTATAAGCTTGCGGTTAAATTTTGGGAGCAAACGGAATTTAAAATTTTATCCGGGTTTTTATCTAGACCCGACAAATGCCACATTTGAGTGAAACCAGAAAGAAGTTAGAAGTAAGGTTTTGAAAAATCAATTTTATATTTGGAATCTACTATTTACAACGAATTTAACAATATAAATTTTGTCAAAAATTTCTATTTCTAGGCTTTTGGACTTTTAGGGACTGTTTTGAAAGAATTCAAATGTTTATAGGCAATACTATGGTTTTAGCCTCTTTTCTTGGTTAAAATTATAAAAGAACCTCTCCTTCACCACATATAGCATACCCGATTCTCTCTCCTCCATTTTCATTTCTTCCTCTCGTCTCACCATTTCCTCTCTTCCTCCCTCAACTCGCCACACCACTGTTGAATAAAGTATTTAAAGTTGAATTAGTCAATGGGTCTGTGATGCTTTGATTTACGTAAATGTAGGAGTCAGTTTTTATAGAACCTGCGCTTCAGCTCCTCACTCAGATGCTGAGCCCACACAGTGTTCAATGTCCGAAGACCATAGGGTGTTTTCACATAACCCACAACCCCAACAATAACCATTGGGGGGGTCTCAATAATTGTTACGGGCTCACAAGTCTCCTTCTTGTGAAGCTTTGATCTAGGTTTCTCCACCTCTCTAACAATGTGAGTCATTCCTACCTTGTAACCCAGTCTCCTTCTTGTGAAGCTTTGATCTAGGTTTCTCCACCTCTCTAACAATGTGAGTCATTCCTACCTTGTAACCCAGGAAGGCAGTAAGCTTGGGTGGCTTGGAGAGGTCATCCTTGGGCAATGCCTTCACCTTTCCCCTGTGACGAGCAGCCTGCTTCCTGGGGAGAAATCCCAGAGACCCATGCCTAGGGTGTTCGAATTTCCTGTGCGACAAATTGTATAATCCTGTGTTAGTGAGCAAGCATGGAGATTTTAGATGAGCAAGAAACTACAAGAGAATCGAGAACACCACGACTTAGAAGAAGACCACCATGGATGAGTGATTATGAGGTCACAAGAATTGATCAATCAGAAGATCCACTCATACGTTTTGCCCTCTATGCAGATTGTGATCTAGTAAGTTATGAAGAAGCAGCTCAACAATCAAAATGGAGGAAAGCCATGGATGATGAAATTGTAACCATAGAGAAGAATGACACTTGGGAATTGGTGGAACTTCCAGAAGGAATGAAAACCATTGGTGTTAAGTGGGTCTATAAAACGAAGTTAAAGGAGAATGGTGAGCTTGATAAGCATAAAGCTCGCTTGGTTGCTAAAGGATATAAGCAGGAATTTGGCATTGACTACAAAGAAGTGTTTGCTCCAGTTGCGAGGCATGATACAATCAGATTAGTCATTTCGTTAGCAGCTCAGAATTCGTGGCCCATCTTCCAGTTAGATGTCAAGTCAGCTTTCTTGCATGGAGAATTGAAGGAGTAGGTATTTGTTACTCAACCACCTGGTTATGTCAAAACTGGAGAGGAGTATAAAGTTTACAAGTTGAAAAAGGCTTTATATGGGCTTAAACAAGCTCCACGAGCTTGGTATAGTCGCATTGAAGCTTATTTTCTGAAGACAGGTTTTGTTAAATGCCCTTATAAACACACTTTGTTTATTAAATATGAAAATAATGGGAAGCTACTCATAGTGTGTTTGTATGTGGATGACTTAATCTATACTGGAAATGACAGAAGCATGTTTGATAGATTTAAAGAGTCTATGATGAAAGAATTTGATATGTCTGATCTTGGGTTGATGCATTATTTTCTTGGCATAGAAGTTGTTCAATCTACTAGAGGAATTTTTATTTCTCAAAGAAAATATGTTCAAGAGCTGCTAAACAAGTTTCAGATGAGGGATTGTAATCCCACTACTACCCCAGCAGAGGCAGGTTTGGAACTTGTCAAAGACCCATAAGGAGAAAGGGTTGACAACACACTTTACAAGCAAATTGTGGGAAGTTTGATGTATTTAACTGGAACTAGACCAGACATAATGCATGTTGTGAGCCTCATTAGTAGATTCATGGAATGTCCAAAGGAGATGGACCTTGCTGCTGCAAAACGTATCCTTAGATACTTGAAAGGTACAATTGACTATGGGATTATGTATAAGAATGGTGAAAAATCAGAATTATTTGGCTTCACAGATAGTGATTATGCTGGAGATCTAGATGACAGAAAAAGCACATCTGGCTATGCTTTCATGATGGGATCTGGTGCTGTGTCATGGTCATCCAGAAAGCAATCAGTTGTGACTTTATCAACCACTGAAGCAGAGTTTGTAGCTGCAAATTCATGTGCCTGTCAAGTTGTTTGGTTGAGACAAATTCTTGCAGCACTACAGTTCAAGCAAGAAGGAGCTACAACAATTTATTGTGACAACAGTTCAGCAATAAAATTATCCAAAAACCCAGTTCTACATGGAAGAAGTAAACACATTGATGTTGGGTACCATTTTCTGCGAGACCTCACAAACAATGGGATAATTAATCTTGTGTACTGCAGAAGCCAAGATCAAGTTGCTGATATATTTACTAAATCACTCAAGCTCACTGCATTTCAGAATCTTAGAGGGATGCTTGGTGTCTGTTCAGGGAATTTCGATTAGTTAGTGTTTCCTAAACTAATATTTAGCCATTAGTTTAAGGGGGAATGTTGAATAAAGTATTTAAAGTTGAATTAGTCAATGGGTTTGTTATGTTTTGATTTACGTAAATGTAGGAGTCAGTTTTTATACTCCATATTGGTTGCTATTTTCTTGGCTTTATCCGTTGGGTATGTATTTGCCTATATAAAGGGCTTTACATGATGAATAAAAGGGCAATTCACTTTTCTATTTAGTTACTTTTACTCAACAACCACCACCACAGACTTGCTCGGCCGCCGCTTCCCCTCCGTCCAAGAGCTCTGACGACGGCCAGCCACCGCCGGAGAAGGCCCACCGCTGTCCTCCTCCTTTCTTTCTTTCACTTGGTACAACTTTCATCTATTCTTCTATTTTTTGCTTCTCTCTTCGAAATTCATGAAATTTGTTGATGTTTCCTTCGATTCTCTTGTGTTTTTATGATAATTTGTGATACTCTAAACATTCGTAACACTTGGTTTGATGCTTCACTCCATACACACGAATTTGAGACCCGATAGGGTTTATGGTAAACTTTAATTGGGGATTTTGATGAAATCTTTGAGTCTTCTTAAAATTGCTGGTTTGGGTGAGCTTAGTAGAAGATAATTTTGATTTCGATATCATCAATTTGAATTTAGAGAGTGTATTTTGAAATTTGATGTTTTGAGATAGAACTTTAAAGTTACAAATTGGTCGCTATGGATGAGTTTGATAGTCTTCTTGAAAAAATGGGTTTCATTGAAATTATGGGTGATCTTGAAACTATGATCTTGTATTTGAAATGTAATGGTTGAATTTTTACACCATGATTGATGTTGGAGGGTGTGAATTTTCAATCTTGATATAGTTGAGATGTTAATAACAAATCTTTTTGAAAACTTGATTATTAATAAAGTGTTGTTCAAAGCTCCCAAATATTAACCCAAGCTCCCTTAAGGTTAAATTGATGTCTTATACTTGGTGAAACACCTAAGTTATTGATATGAAGGATAGGTAGAAATTTGAGAATGACCTATAGCATATGGCAAACATGTGTAAAATGTCATTTTGTAAGCTTTTGTGTTACCAACATTCTAATACAATGAATGTACGTTGCTATCAAACTTAGGTGTTCTGCATTTATCTCGGTGGTAGTAAGTTGATTAGTGAATTTTAGGTCATTGTGCATGACCATCAGGTGAGTATCCTCTCTATTCTATAACCTGTTTTATCATGTTTATGTGACATGTTTGTGCATACTGTTTTTGGCAAGGTTAAAGATTTTACAAATACAAATATATTTCAAAGAATTCATTCAAGATTTGATACGTCTGAGATAAAGTTTTGATTTGTTCCTTGATGGAATGAGATTTTCTATTAACTGGGGAATGTTTTTGGTTGGCTGAATGAGACGTTGGTTCTTTTGTTACTGGTACGATCCTAGGCCGTTTACAGCTTTACAGGATGTGCCATGTGCTGTTGGTACGATTCTAGGCTGATTTTGGCTTTACGGGATGTGCCATGTGCAGTCGGTATGGTCTTAGGCTGACACGGCTTTACGGGATGTGCCATGTGTTGTGGGTACGATTCTAGGCCGTTGTAGCTTTACGAGACATGCCACGTGTTGTGATTACGATCCTAGGCCGACTATGGCTTTACGGGATGTGCCACATGTCATAGGTTTGGTCTTAGGTTAATTATGGCTTTAAGGGATGTGCCAACGTTGCGGTACGATTCTAGGCCAAATGTAGCTTTACGAGACGTAACACGGGTATTGGGGGCGCCACCCATGGGTTTTACGATAATTGAAGTTCGGATATATGAAATGATTTTTAATAACTACTGTGATTGGAATCTATGGAATTTCTGTTGGATATGCAAAAATGTGAGTTATATGATCATTTGGATTATGATTTGTATTGTGAGGTTTGACTATATGATGTCCTTGATTATGAGAAGAGATGATAAAGATATTTGATTTGTCTGTATGCATTTGAGTTATAATTGGTATTATGTGATTGGACTATACTGTGATATTTAATTATCAAAGGAAAGCTTACGAGTGATGTTTGATTCGTTTATATGTACTTGGAATATGAACGTTTTGTATGCATCCATTATTATTTCGAAACTAGTAGAGATACCTTGTCCTCCACGACTAGAATAGATTGGATTACTCACTGAGTCTCTTGGCTCACCCCATTAACCATTTTCAATTCATCTTCTAGGGTCGTCTAGATCGGACGACACTTCTTGAAATTCTGCATGTTTGTTCGTGTGAATATTTTGACATGATTACTTGACTCATTGTCTTAGGTACTTGACTCTGGTGTTGCTCCATTAGGATTACAGAAAGGGAAATGTTAAGTTTATTTTGCGAAAGGTTGTAATTACGAGTAATGGATTTTAAATTAATGTAGGAGTAAAATTTGTAAATTTATGACATGGAAGCATGTGTCAGGCTTACGGGCCATAGGGTTTCTCCTTGTGGTCCGTGCCGGTCACGACTTTTGTTAGGGGGTAGTGACAATTGGTCCCAAACCCTTTTGAGTCTAATTTGACTTCATTATCTAATGGTCCCAAGTAAAAAGAAAAATGACTTGTCAAGAGTAACATGGACTACCAAACTCATCGGATTCAAACTTGAAACAAAATATATATATATATATATGGGTAAATTACAAAATAGGGTCCTGTGGTTTGGCCCCGTTTCAGATAGGGTACATGTGGTTTGAAAAGCTTCAAATTGGGGCCTGAGGTTTACGCCGTTTGCAAAATGGGGTCTAGGTGGTTTTGGCCGTTAAAAATAACGGTGAACCTGACTTTTTTTTTTTTTT
>QANZ01035246.1:0-44516 GCA_003254925.1 Chamaecrista fasciculata
AATTTTAATTTCTTCCGCTGCGCTCCCTCTGTGATTTCCCAACATTTAGTCCTTCAAAATATTAAAAACCCTAAACCCTTAAACCCTAAAACTCTAAACCCCTAAACCCTAAACCCTAAAAAAATTACACATCACAAGAAATTTTTAAAAATTACACATCACAATTTTTTACACATCATCATAATTTTTGTCTCCCCCTAAACTTTCATCCAAAAATTAAAAATAAGTCCCAAATATTCTAAAAAAAAACGCAAGCCTCATCAGCTTCATCTTCCTACTTCAACCTCCTCAGATTTAGTTTTGTAATTTCAGATTCAGATTTCGATTTTAGATTCCTCCTCCGATTCAAATTTCGATTTCGCTTTCCTCACTAAATCTTTCATATTCAGATTTCGATTTCGATTTCAGATTCCTCCTCTGATTTAGACGAAGCCCGTCGAGATTCGCTCGAAGAAGTCGCCGAAGTTCGCTCGAAGAAGTCGCCGGAGAAGCTTCTGCTTCCGCATCCAACAGATTTGGATCGAGACACTTTGCGTTCGAAGGCTGACGTGGTGTCGTCGTCGTCGGTACTGGTTTTCCCCGTCGACTTCTTCGAGCAAATCTCGACGGGCTTCGGCGATTGCGTTCTGAGGAGAGTAGAATCTCACGGTGAAGGAAAGCAGCCAAAGATTTGAGGATCTGTTGTTGTGTTTTGATTTGAAGAAGAAGAAGATTGAAGAAGGAAGATGATTAGATGAAGAACACGAGGAAGAAGAAGGAGAAGTCGCTGGGTTTCTTTTTTTGGGCTAAAATTGTATTAAGTCCTAAGTTATTTATTTTTTATTATATTTTGGTCCTATTATATAAAGAAAGGACCTTAATTAAAAACATAAATGAATGAAATAGGACTAAATTAGAATGTTTGAAAGAGTTTTGGGACACTTTACAATTTTAATATTTTTAAGGACTAAATTAGAATGTTTGAAAGAGTTTTGGGACACTTTACAATTTTATTTTGAGGATTTTGGACTAAAATGAATGAAAATGATGAAAAAAAGGGGGAATTGAGAATAATGATATAAAAATGGGTCAAGAACCTAATTGTTGAACTTAGACTTTTTTTTAGGGTTTAGAGTTTGGGGTTTTAAGGTTTAGGGTTTAGGGTTTTTATTATTTTTAAGGACTAAATTGAAATGTTTGAAAGAGTTTTGGGACACTTTACAATTTTATTTTGAGGATTTGAGACTAAAACGAATGAAGATGATAAAAAAGAGGGGGAATTAAGAATAATGGAATAAAAATGGGTCAAGGACCTATAAGTGCAATGAGAAAATGCTTATGTGTCACTATTTTATGACGTGGCAGCTTTTTTTTTGGAATATAACGGTGCTGACGTGGCGATAACGGGACACGTCAGCGCATAACGGGACACATCAGCGTCCGTTATGGCCACGTCAGCATTTTTGTAACGCCAATATGACGGAGGGACCAATTAGTGCAGCGTTTGCAAAATTCGGGGACCGGCTAGTACAATGGGTAAAATTCAGGGACCTATCTGTCTGCGAGTGCATAGATCAGGGACCGGAAAGTTATTTTACTCATTTTTTTTGCCAGATATTTACTCTTGTAGATTAAAAGAGGCCTCTCAAGCCAAAACTATTCCTTTTTTTTTTTTTTTTTAATTTTCTCAACAAGTTTAAAAGAATAATAAACTTAATTGACACAAAAGTAATTGAACTCTTTGTCCACCGAAAGATATCTTGATATTGATTTTAAACCTAAAACAATTTAGTTTTGGAAATATTAGAAAAGTCAAATTAGTAATGTGTGTGTGTGATAGAACCTTTTGCGAAAAATTTTGAAATCCAAAAATAGAAATGTTCGATAAGATAACAGTCTAGTGTGTGGAGATAAATGACACTCCTAGTAATGCAAGATGATGGATGGATATATAAAGGCATCACATTATATTCTTGTGTTGTGTGGGAAATACAAATTAAATTAAAGGAAATCAATATAATTGGCATTGAAATTGTTGTGTAATGTATGTGCTTTAGTTGTCCCCCATTTATTGTGGATGAAAAATAATGAAAGCCATGCGAAAGAAATAGGAATATATATAGGTCAAAATCTCAAATTGGTCCCAAATATATAGGGTAGATTTCAAATTGATCCTAAATTCATTTGTTTCAGATTGGTCCTACATATTTCTATAATTTCTCAAATTGATCCCAAATCTATTTCAAAAACGTGATTTAACCTCATTAGCTAGTAATATTAACTGATAAGAGAAAAAACTCTTCAAGAGTTAACACACACACAGTTTTAAATTCGTTGTATTTGGACTTGAAATGATAAAGATATCACCGATTTCGCTTGTTTGACTAAAAAATGAGCAACCCACTTTTTTGACCTAATTTGATCTCATTTGTTGAATTTCCCAAATAGATAGAGAAAGTACTCGTTGAAAGCAACACCATAGCTCAAGATTCATTGCATTTTTTTTTTATACACTGATTCATTGCATTCAAACTTGAACCGAGAAGTTTATGATTAGTTTATGACTAATTTGAAAAATTATGAAAACATATAAGACTGATATGAAATAAATGAAATATTTAGAACCAATTTGAAATCTACCCTATACACTTAGGATTAATGAGGTTTTGACCTATATACATATATCAAAGCTTTTTTTAACAATTGATTTTTGATCCCTACCACGTACCTCCACCATATGACTCACACAACTTGCTAACTATAATTCCACACATGTAAATGTTGGAGATTATAGAGCGAGCGCAGCGGAAAAAGTGTAAAATTAAAAATTTTTTAACAAAACCTATAATCTCCTCCACGGGATCCACTACATGTGTTTATACCAGTGAGATGAGATGTTTACCTATATCAGAGAATGCTGAATCACTGCAATTTCCGAGAAATCCACAGACTCGTGTCCTTCCTCTACCGGTGATCCACACGAACAATTTGGCAGATACCCAGGTGCTAGCCTTCGATCTCTTCTCTAAGAGATCAAGGGAACCAATCTACAATCTTGAATCTTCAAGAACACTTCTTGAAGAACTCCAAGATTTGGTGGCGCAGAACCAAGAATCAAATTCTTGGCCACACAACTCTAGGGTTGTGCGACCCTCTCTCTTCCTCACACACAAAACGCCTCTAAAACCCTAGGTTTAGGGTTACTCGAACTTTCCCTATTTCCTCTAGAGTTATGCGCCTATTTCTCTATTTCTCTCAGAGCAGGCGACTTCTCTCATATATATCAGGCTAGGCGAGTTGTGTGAGTATTTATAGAGTCCCATTCCTAACTCATGAAAATAGGGAATTATAATCATGAAAATAGGGAATAACTAATCTTTATTATAAGATTTAAACTAATATTATAATTCAAAATTAAAAGACAATTTAAATTTAAATTTCAAGATTAAATCTTGAAACCTAAATCTTGAATGCCTATTTCCCATTGGTTGGAATGAGTCAGGAGGATTTGAATTCTTAAATAAAATATTACATTAATATCTTTATTTAAAATTCAAAGTGCATTCTTGAAATTCAAAATGCAAGATCAAATCTTGCTTTAGGATATCCAAGAATGCGCCACCCTCCTATTTTCATATAGGAATTTAATAAATAAGATAACAATCCTAACTCTTAGGAAGTTATAACCAACTTATTAATATCCTTAACAAATTGAATTAAAATATTACCCTAATATCTTAATTCAAACTTGAATCTTGAATTCAAATTCAAATCTTGAATTCAAATTAACAAAATCATATTTTATTAATCTAATTCAAGAGTGAGGCACCACCCTCCTCTTGTTATCTTCCAATATTAGAGAATTTAATAAATCAATAATCCCCTAACTTTTAGGAGACTTTGCCAATTAATTATTCCTTAATATTTTAAACAAGAATTCAATTGTAAATAGATTAATCAAATTAATTATTTAACAATTAATATATTTAAACTTGTCTAACAAATTTAAATATTACAAATGTAGATCTTATTTAAGACAAGACTCCATGTCCTAAGACATTCAACTATGTCTTAAACTGTGCCACTAAAGTGACTCACAAATTAAACCCTAATTCGTGTCCCATTACAGTATCTTGATCCTTCTCATGTGTGACCCAGCAGGCCTCACGTGAAGTTGGCAGCAAGCCATCTCTATGACTCACAAGTCGAGAGCGGACTCTAGCAAGCCATCACGACTACCCAAAGCACGTGAGTTATCGTTTTAACATTTACAATTTAACCTAAGTACCACCTTGTCATAATCCCTATTTTCACACGATATTTTGGTCAGGGATAAGGCATGGGAAAGTCATCCTTTAATCCAAACCATAACTTTCTCGATTTCTTGAGTTAGTCCCATTTCCCTGTGTGGCCACACATTCCTTGGACAGACTCATCGAGTGGCCCAGTTAAATATCTCTCAACTTAATGAGGGACAAAATTCCTTCTTGGTCAACCACATTCCTCAGCACGGCAAACAACTAAACCCATACCTAGCCTGTATGGCTACCCTGTTACGGGCAACGTCGGACTAGGCCAAAGTTCAGCATCTACAACGCCGGAATAGTCAAGACCTCAGGTCTAAGGGCATCGTGACAGGTGTGGAGGAGAGGCTAGCTCATGACTAAACTCATGCAGGACTCTCCGGGTCGGTCCAGCAACTTGTAACCCATTACATAATTGCACCATGACTCTCGAGAAGCATCACATGTGTGTATCTCTATACACTGAATTTATGCTGGTCTTAGTTCATTCACGCTCCCACGTGAATAATCGACCAGGGAAAATTTAGAATAATTATCACATAATTAATCAAGGATTGTTATCACAGTAAACATGCTAATAATATGATAACGACACAATTTATCATCCATAAATCAGTCAAACAATATGTCCATACATATAAAATGATTGGCCCTAGGGCACAATCTCCATCAAACTCCCACTTGCACTAGGTACAATCATTAATCCAACTGTTCCTACACTAGCTACATTGATCAATGTGTCTAATCCCCATCGATGTTACATGACGTTCATGTACGACCCGTGCTAGAGGTTTCGTAAGAGGATCGGCAACATTATCCTCGCCTGCTACTTTACATATCTTGACATCACCTCTGTCAATCATCTCTCTAACAAGGTGATAACGTCTGAGTATATGCTTGGTCCTCTAGTGGGACCGGGGCTCCTTGGCTTGTGCAATAGCACCACTATTGTCACAATACAAGGTTGTAGGATCAGCAACGGTCGGAACCACACCAAGCTCAGCAATGAACTTCCTAATCCATACAGCCTCCTTCGCCGCATCTGATGCTGCTATATACTCAGTCTCCGTTGTAGAATCAGCAATCGTGCTCTGCTTGGAACTCTTCCAGCTCACGCTGCCACCGTTCAGGAGAAACACGTATCCAGACTGCGATTTAAAATCGTCTTGGTCGGTTTGAAAACTGGCATCTGTGTAACCAATTACACATAGCTCTTCATCAGTTCCACCAAAAACCAAGAATTCATCCTTAGTCCTTCTCAAGTACTTAAGGATGTTTTTGACAGCGGTCCAATGATCCTCACTAGGGTCTTGTTGGAACCGGCTCGTCATACTTAGGGCAAACGACACATCTGGTCAAGTACACAACATGGCATACATGATGGATCCTATTTCCGAAGCATAAGGGATGCCACTCATGCGCCCTCGCTCATAAGTGTCTTGGGACACTGATTCTTGCTCAGGCCTAAACCATGATTCATCGGTATGAACCCCTTCTTGGAATCCTGCATACTGAACCGTTTCAGTACCTTATCCAAGTATGTACTCTGACTTAATCCAAGAAGCCTTCGAGATCTATCTCTATAAATCTTGATTCCTAAAATGTAAGCAGCTTCTCCTAAATCCTTCATCGAGAATGATTTTCCCAACCAAGATTTCACAATCTCCAAGGTAGGAACATCATTTCCAATGAGCAATGTGTCATCGACATAAAGCACCAAGAACACAATCGTGCTCCCACTAACCTTCTTGTTAACACAAGGCTCATTAGGGTTTTGCAAGAAGCCAAACGCTTTGACAACCTCATCAAAACGATGATTCCAACTCCGGGATGCTTGCTTCAATCCATAAATGGATCTCTGAAGCTTGCACACCTTTCCTTGTTCCTCTGGACATACAAACCCCTCAGGTTGTGTCATGTACACATCTTCGGGCAGCCTTCCATTAAGGAATGTTGTTTTGACATCCATTTTCCATATCTCATAGTCATAATATGTGGCTATGGCAAGGAGGATCCTAATGGACTTGGCCATTGCAACTGGGGAAAACGTTTCATCATAGTCAATACCATGACGTTGAGTGAACCCCTTCGCAACTAGCCTGGCCTTAAAGACATTAACGTTGCCATCCATGTCGATTTTCTCTTTGAAAACCCACTTGCACCCTACGGCTTTTACACCTTCAGGTGGATCGACTAAGGTCCATACCTTATTGTCGTACATGGATTGCATCTCTGCCTTCATGGCTTCAACCCATTTTTCAAAGTTGGGACCCACAATAGCTTCTTGATAGGTGGTAGGCTCACCACACCTCATGAGCAACACATCCTTGTTCTCAGTCATAAAAAATCCATATCTTTGAGGTTGAGAACATGTTCTATCAGACCTTCGTGGTCCTTGTGCTACTAGAGGAGCTTCCACAACGTCTTGCGGTTCTTCTCTAGTTTTCGTCTGCACCTCTAGGGTGTTTTGTGGATCTTGAACCTCTTCAAGATCTATCTTACTCCCACTGTCTCTTTTGGAGACAAAATCCTTTTCTAAAAAGAATCTATTTCTGACCACAAACACTTTGTTGTCAGATGGGTAGTAGACGTAATACCCCCTTGTTTCCTTGGCGTATCCCACAAACAAACACTTTAGAGATTTGGAAGACAGTTTATCGTTAGGCTGTTGCTTAACATAAACTTCACATCCCCAAACCTTGAGGAAAGACAAACTGGGCCTTTTCCCAGTCCATATCTCATATGGTGTCTTCTCAACTACCTTAGACGGAGCACGGTTAAGTGTGAACGCAGCAGTTTCTAGAGCATGCCCCCAAAAGGATGGCGGAAGATCAGCCTCATCATCATAGATCGGACCATATCTAATAAAGTCCAATTCCTCCTCTCAGAAACAACATTCCATTGTGGAGTTCCAAGAGGGGTATGTTGTGAGACTATCCCACAACTTCTAAGATGATCAATAAACTCTTGGCAATACTCGCCTCCTCGATCGGATCGAAGGGCTTTGATTTTCTTGCCAAGTTGGTTCTCCACTTCACTTTGAAATCTTTTAAACATTTCAAAAGACTCTGACTTGTGCTTCATTAGGTAGACATAGCCATACCTACTGAAGTCATCAGTGAACGTTATGAAGTATGACTAACCACCCCTAGCTTGAGTACTCATGGGTCCACATACATCACTGTGTATGATTCCCAATAAGTCAGGTGCTCTCTCACTATGGCTAGTGAAGGGCGCCTTTGTCATTTTACCAAGTAAACAAGATTCGCAAGCATCATATAATTCAAAATCAAATGAGCTTAGAAGTCCATCTTTATGGAGCTTCTCTAGGCGTTTCTCATTTATATGGCCCAAATGACAATGCCAAAGGTACGTAGGATTTGATTCGTTAATCTTAATCCTTTTGGTATCAACGTTATAGATATTGTTATCGTGTTGTCGTTATAATTTTAAGACGTAATGATTATCTTGCAAATTACCATAAGCAAATAAAACATTGTCTTTATAAATAGAACACCTTCCATTGCCGTTTACACATGTAAAACCTTCCTTCTCCAAATAAGAAAGGGAAATAATGTTTGAACTCAATGAAGGTACATAATAACAATTATTCAAAATGAAAATAAGCCCAGAGGGCAACACAAGCTCGTATGTTCCCACAGCAACAGCAACAACTCTTGCTCCATTGCCTAGCGTAGGTCCACCTCGCTTCTGTCCAGCTTTCTACTGTCTCTAAGACCCTGCACATTTGTACAAATGTGAGAACCACATGCTGTATCTAATACCCAAGTGGTTAAAGTAGACAAGGGAACAACTATAACAAAGATACCTGAAGTAGAGACTTCGCCGCTCTTCTTCTTCTTTTGATCCTCCAAATACAATTTGCAATTTCTCTTCCAATGTCCTGGCTTTTGGCAGAAAAAGCAGATTGCATCCTTTGTGGGCTTCGCCTTCTTGGCAGATTTAGGCTTGTCCCCTGGCTTGGTCTCACCAACCGGGGCTTTACCCTTTCTCTTTCCTTTGCCCATCCCTTTCCCCTGGTTTTTCTGAACCATCAAGATTGCACTAGGCGCCTTTTTAATGGATGCCTCAGCTGTCTTGAGCATCCCATGCAGTTAAGAAATCAATTTCTCCATTCCATTCATGTTGAAGTTCTTAACAAACTGGTCATAACTTCTAGGCAGCGAGTTGTGATCAAATCCGTCGCAAGCTCTATGGTAATGGGAAGTCCCAGCCTACTAAGGTGATCTATGTACCCCTTTATCTTCAAGACGTGGGTACTAACGGATGCACCTTCAGCCATCTTGCAAGAGTGTAGAGCCTTAGTGGTCTCATACCTCTCTTGCCTAGCTTGTTGCTGGAACTTTTCCTTGAGATGCGTGACCATCTCATAAGCTTTCAACATTTCCAAGTTCTTTCATCAGGCAAGCAACGTCCACAAAGTCATTGAAGTGCTTCTCATAAGCAGTTATTTGAGCTCTTGGAGCGTCGTTGGCAGGCTCTTCAGGGGGAGGGTTTTCTAGGACATAAAACTTCCTTTCTTGGGTGAGAACAATTCTCAAATTATGAAACCAATCAAGGAAATTTGTCCCATTTAACTTATTCTTCTCAAGGATAGATCGTAGTGATAACGCTGAACTTATATTGTTTGCCATGATTCTACAATTAAGATATGAAAGTTAATTAGCAAAAAAGGTCCACCATTTTATAAAACCCAGCAAAATTATTATTAGTGGCTAAGATCCATATTTCACCAAAGTATACCTTCGCTTGGGCGATAATGCAACCTTAGGTTATTTAGGTAGGTAACTCTTTACCAATCACATCATATGTGACTCTTAGATCTCTATGGGACTGTATCATTGTATGATACTTATTATGGCATGTTTATCCCATCTAATTGTTGGAGATTGTGCCCTAGGGCCAATCATTTTATGTAAAATATTATGAACATTTGGATTAATTTATAGAGATAAATTAATGTGTTATCATATTATTAGCATGTTTACTATGATAGCGTCCGTGATTAATTATGAGATAATTAATCTAAATTTGTCCNATGTTTACTGTGATAACAGTCCGTGATTAATTATAGGATAATTAATCTAAAACTGCCCCTGGTCGATCATTCGAGTGGGAACTTGAATTGAACTAAGACCAGCATGACCTCGGTGCATAGGGATGCATGCACTAGATGCTGGTACGAGAGTCATGGTGCAATTACGTAAGGGGTTACAAGTTGCTGGACTGACCCGGAGAGTCCTGCATGGGTTTAGTCATCAGCTTGCCTCTCCTGTAGGCCTCTCGCGATGCCTTAGATCTGAGGTCATCATTATTCCGGCGTTGTAGATGTCAGACTTTGGCTTAGTCTAACGTTGCCCGTAACAGGGTAGCCATAAGGGCTAAGTACGGGTTTGGTTGATTGCCGTGCTGAGGAATGTGGATTGGCCAAGATGGGATTTTGTCCCTCATTAGATGGGAGATATCTTACTGGCACCCTCGATGAGTCTGTCCAGGGAAAAGAGTGGCCACTCAGGAAATTGGGACTTACTCAGGAAACCGAGAAAGTTGTGGTTTGGATTATGGATGACTTTCCTATGCCTAATCCATGACCAAGATATCGTAGGACAATAGGGTCTTTGACAAGGCGGTACTAAGGTTAAGTCGGTTTTGGTAAAAACGATAACTCATGTGTTTTGGGTAGTCGTGATGGCTTGCTAGAGTCCGCTCACGACTTGTAGGTCATGGAGATGACTTGCTGCCAACTTCACGTGGGGCCTGCTGGGTCACACATGAGCAGGATTAGGACACCGCTTAAAAGGGACACGAATTAGGGTTAATTCGTGGGTCACTCCGGTGGCACGATTTAAGACACAGCGGAATGTCTGAGACATTAAGTCTTGTCTTAATTAATCTACAGTTGTGTAATATTTAAATCACCAAAAATTATAATTATATATAGGGAGCAAGTCGACTTGCCCCCTAAGCAAGTCTAACCCTAGCTTTTGATTTTCTTCCTCCTTGTAGAGAGAGAGTGAAAATCGCACCTTTGCACCCATAGAGAGAGAAAGTCGATTTTTGCTAAGAGTTAGTGAGAATCAACTTGGCTCCATAACTAGGGTTTGTGAGAGAAGAAAAGGAAAGAAGGAGTTCTTGTGGGGGGTTTCTTCTGTGCGCCACTTTTGTCGTTAGATTCAAGGAGTTCCTGAATTCAAGCACTGTAGATTGGTCCCTGGTTCTTTTGGAGAAAACAACGGAAGGCTAGCACCTTGGTGTCCGAGAAACTGTTCGTGTGGATCACCGGCAGAGGGAGAACGCTGAGGGTGGACTCCTTGCACACGCCTTGTACAACCAGCCGATTGAAACTCGTGAGGTATACCACTATCTAAAAGTTTTAAATTCTGCTAGCGGATCTGTTCGGGAATTCTAGGACTAGGCGCCTTAAAGTTTTTTTTTTACTTTCCGCTGCGTTTTGGCGCCTAGGATTCCCAACAATGGTATCAGAGCCACGCTAGTTCTAGAATTTAAAACTATTTATGTGTACATATGATGTATGGTATGTGTGTTTACCGCTTTCAATCACCGTTTTTGGTTTTACAAAGAAATCCACCGAACGTTTTTCTTAAAAACTCAATCTGCAAAAAGAGGTGCAAATTATATGTATGTGATACATATGGAATCGATTGGATCGATTGGAAAAATTTTCTTAAAGTTTTAGGCCAAAATCGAAAAGTCCTTTATAATTATAGTTAAAAGTGTTTTAATTATAATATTATAGAGGTGGCTGAAAATTTATTAAAATTGTGAATTTTAAAATTTTTGGGGGTCAATAATTTTAAATTCTTGAATGGAGATTCATGGTATTTATAATTATTGATAAAAGGCCTAATCTCAAGAAAAGGCATGTTAAAATTGCACAGACCCTAAATTGAACACAATCTTAAAAATGGTTTTTAATATATGTGTGATATGCCGTGTTTGACATAATTGTATGAATTGTTCATATTTAAATTGTGTGGTGTTGGATATGGCTCTAGGAGGTTTATTTCGGTAAATACAGCCTGCGTGTCGTCTCCCTCTACTCTTATGTAAAATTTACTTTCAGTTTATACCTCAATGTAACTGGGGTTTATTCACGTGTAATTTTATTTTTCTTTTTAGAAAAATTCTCTCATTGGCTTGGGAGAATTATAGGGTAGATGGGCCATATCTAAACACGGTGTATGTTTTTACATTTAGTTTGTATGTGATGCGCTAGATGTATGTTTAGGGTGCGAAATTTTAACATGCTATCTATATATCGCGCTACAAAATCCGGGCACATGTTTATATGTATGAGATACATGGGGTAATAAACATGTGACATGACTCGTTTAATTTTAAAAAGAGTTTTAAAATTAAACTATAAAACAGAACCTTTTAATTAAAAATCAAACCCTTTTAGAAAATCTTAAGTATTTAAGGCCATCGCTAAAACGCCCTGTCAAAATCTTGTTCATCGTGGAGCGGTGATCGCCCTCAGCGACACATATCTGCCTTGACCTTGAGGAGACACGGGTGAATGGGAGTTTCAACATGACACCTGTTGAAATCCTGGTTCTTTAAATGCGGTGATCGCCCTCAGCGACACATATTTAGTTGGGCCTTGATGATATGGGATTGGGCCTCGGCCTCGTTGCTTTGAACCTAGCCATTCACATGTTTTACCGTGTGACTTAATGGGGTTATCAAAACGGTTTTGGACCTCAAGGCATTAGATGGGATAAAGATGCCATAATAAGTATCATATGATGATACAGCCCCATAAGGATCTAAGAGTCACATAGAGATGTGATTGGTAAGGAGTTACCTATCTAAATAGCCAAAGAGTGCATGATCGCCCTCAGCGACGGTAAACTTTGGTGAAATATGGGTCTTAGCCACTAATAATAAATTTCACTGGGTTTTATAAAATGGTGGATATAATTTTATTTTCCTGCTAATTAAACTTTTCATATGTAATTGTAGAATCAAATGGCAACGAACGTTCAAACACTATCACTGCGATCTGTCCTTGAGAAGGACAAGTTGACTGGGACTAACTTTCTCGACTGGTAACAAAATCTGAGAATTGTTCTCACCCAGGAGAGAAAGCTCTATGTCCTAGAGAACCCCATCCCTGAACAGCCTGCTGCAAACGCTCCAAGAGCACAGAGAGATGCTTACGAGAAGCATCAAAGTGACTCTGTCTTATGCTGGTTACCATGGTTCTTGAAATCCAAAAGAACTTGGAGAACATGGGGGCATACGAGATGATGACACATCTCAGGGAAATGTTACAAGTACAGGCAAGGCAAGAGAGATTTGAGACAGCAAAGGCTCTTTACTCTTGCAAGATGGCAGAAGGTGGATTTGTTAGTGCCCACGACTTGAAGATGAAGGGGTACATAGATAACCTTGCCAGGCTGGGTTTTCCCATTGTGCCAGAGCTAGCGACGAATTTGATCCTCAATTCGCTACCTAGAAGTTATGACCAGTTCGTCTTAAACTGTAACTTGAATGGCATGGAGAAGACCGTTTCTGAACTGCATGGGATGCTAAAGACTGCTGAGGCATCTATAAAGAAGGCGCCTAGCACTGTCTTACTAGTTCAGAACAAGGGAAAGGGTAAGGGCAAAGGAAAGAGGAAAGGAGACGCCGAGGTTGGTGGGACCAAGCCTGCGGCTAAGCCTAACCCGCCGCCTGCCAAGAAGGCAAAGCTCTCTAAGGATACTGTCTGTTTCTTCTGCCAGAAGCCGGGTCACTGGAAGAGAAACTACAAGCTGTACATGGAATATCTGAAGAAGAAGAAGAGCGAAGTCTCTACTTCAGGTATCTTTGTTATAGGCGTTCACTTGTTTACTCCTACCACTTGGGTATTGGATACTGCTTGTGGTTCTCACATATGTACTAATGTGCAGGGGTTGAGAAGAAGTAGAAAGTTGAGCAGAGGCGAGGTGGACCTACGTGTGGGCAATGGAGCAAGGGTTGCTGCTATTGCTGTAGGAACATACGAGCTACTTTTGCCCACTGGGCTTGTTTTGTTGTTAAACAATTGTTATTATGTACCATCTCTTAGTTCTAACATTATATCACTTTCTTATTTGGATAAGGAAGGATTTATTTGCATGAATGGAAATGGTAGATGTTCAATTTATAAGAATGATGTGTTATATGCTTATGGAGATCTGCATGATAACCACTATATCTTAAAATTGGAACAAAGACATAATAACGAAATCTACAACATTGATACGAAAAGGATTAAGATTGGAGAATCTAATCCTACATACCTTTGGCATTGTCGTTTAGGCCATATAAACGAGAAACGCCTAGAGAAGCTCCATAAAGATGGACTTCTAAGCTCATTTGATTTTGAATCTTATGATGCTTGCGAATCTTGTCTACTTGGCCACAGTGAAAGGGCATCTGACTTATTGGGGATCATACATAGTGATGTATGTGGACCCATGAGTATCAGTGCTAGAGGAGGTTACTCCTACTTCATTACGTTTACTGACGACTTCAGTAGAGATGGTTATGTCTACCTAATGAAGCGTAAGTCAGAGTCTTTTGAAATGTTCAAGAGATTTCAAAATGAAGTTGAGAACCAACTTGACAAGAAAATCAAGATCCTTCGATCTGATCGAGGAGGCGAGTATTTGAGTCAAGAATTCACTGATCATCTTAGTAGTTGTGGGATAGTCTCACAGCTTACTCCACCTGGAACACCACAATGGCATGGTGTGTCTGAGAGGAGGAATCGAACTCTATTAGATATGGTTCGATCTATGATGAGTCAAACTGATCTTCCACCTTCCTTTTGGGGATATGCTTTAGAAGCTGCCGCTTTCACACTTAACCGTGTTCCGTCTAAGGCAGTTGAGAAGACACCATATGAGATATGGAAAGGGAGGAGTCCCGATTTGTCTTATCTCAAAGTTTGGGGATGTGAGGTTTACGTTAAGCAACAAGCTAACAATAAACTATCAGCCAAATCCCTCAAGTGCTTGTTTGTAGGGTACCCTAAGGAAACAAGGGGATACTATGTTTACTGCCCAGTTGACAACAAAGTGTTTGTAGTCAGAAGTGGATTCTTCTTGGAGAAGGATCTAGTTTCCAAAAGAATCAGTGGGAGTAAGGTGGATCTTGAAGAAGTTCAAAATCCACAAGGCACTTCAGAGGCACAGACAGAAACTGGAGAAGTTCCGCAACACGTTGTGGAAGCTCCTCCAGAAGCACAAGGACCACGAAGGTCTGATAGAACACGTTTTCAGCCAAAGAGATATTACGGATTTCTCTTAACTGAAAACAGGGATGTGTTGCTCACAGAGCGTGGTGAACCCACCACCTATCAAGAGGCCATCGTAGATCCCAACTCAGAGAAATGGGTTGAAGCCATGAAGGCTGAGATGCAATCTATGTACGACAACAAGGTATGGACCTTGGTCGCTCCACCCGAAGGGGTAAAACCCGTAGGGTGCAAGTGGGTTTTCAAAGAGAAAACAGACATGGATGGCAACGTCAACGTCTTCAAGGCGAGGCTAGTTGCGAAGGGATTTACGCAACGTCATGGTATAGACTATGACGAAACGTTTTCGCCTGTTGCAATGGACATCTCCATTAGGATCCTCCTTGTCATAGCCGCATATTATGACTATGAGATATGGCAAATGGATGTCAAAACAACGTTCCTTAATGGAAGGCTGCCCGAGGATGTGTATATGATACAACCCGAGGGGTTTGTATGTCCTAAGGCACCAGACATGGTATGCAAGCTTCAAAGATCCATTTATGGATTGAAGCAAGCATCCAGGAGTTGGAATCACCGTTTTGATGAAGTAGTCAAAGAGTTTGGCTTCTTGCAAAACCCTGACGAACCTTGTGTTTACAAGAAGGTTAGTGGGAGCACAATTGTGTTCTTGGTACTATATGTCGATGACATATTACTCATTGGAAACGACGTTCCAACCTTAGAGATTATAAAATCCTGGTTAGGAAAATCTTTCTCAATGAAGGACTTAGGAGAAGCTGCCTATATTCTAGGCATTAAGTGTTGGAGATTGTGCCCTAGGGCCAATCATTTTGTAGATATGTTTTGAACATATTGATTAATTTATGGAGATAAATTAATGGTTATCATATTACTAGCATGTTTACTATGATAACAGTCCTTGATTAAATATGAGATAATTAATCTAAATCTGTCCCTGGTCGCTCATTCAGGTGGGAACTTGAAATGAACTAAGACCAGCATGACCTCGGTGCATAGAGATGCATGCACTAGATGTTGGGACGAGAGTCATGGTGCAATTATGTAAGGGGTTACGAGTTGCTGGACATGACCCGGAGAGTCCTGCATGGGTTTAGTCATCAGCTTGCCTCTCCTGTACACCTGTCACGACGCCTTAGACCTGAGGTCATCATTATTTCGGCGTTGTATTTGTCAAACTTTGGCTTAGTCTAACGTTGCCCGTAACAGGGTAGCCATAAGGGCTAATTACGGGTTTGGTTGATTGCCGTGCTGAGGAATGTGGATTGGCCAAGATGGGATTTTGTCTCTCATTAACATGAGAGATATCTAACTGGCGCCCTCGATGAGTCTGTCCAGGAAATGCGTGGCCACGCTGGGATTTGGGACTTACTCAGGAAATCGAGAAAGTTGAGGTTTGGATTATGGATGACTATCCTGTGCCTAATCCATGACCAAGATATCATGTGACAATAGGGTCTATGACAAGGTGGTACTAAGGTTAAGTCGGTTTTGGTAAAAACGATAACTCACGTGTTTTGGGTAGTCGTGATGGCTTGCTAGAGTCCGCTCACGACTTGTAGGTCATGGAGATGACTTGCTGCCAACTTCACGTAGGGCATGCTGGGTCACACATGAGCAGGATTAGGACACCGCTTAAAGGGACACGAATTAGGGTTAATTCGTGGGTCACTCCGGTGGCACGATTTAAGACACAGTGAAATGTCTGGGACATTAAGTCTTGTCTTAATTGATCTACAATTGTGAAGTATTTAAATTTGTAGGACAAGTTTAAATATAATAATTGTTAAATGATTAATGGGGATTAATTATTTACAATTAAAATATTAGGGAAAAATAATTCAGATAAGATTCCTTAAAGTTAGGAAATTATTGAATTATAAAATTCCCCAATATATATAAGAGGGTGGCGCCTCTTTTGGCATTTTAAATTAATAAAATTGTTTTATTAATTTAATTCATGAATTTGAATTCAAAAGATTTGATGGAGATATCAAAAGATTTGAATTCAAATAGATTTAGTGAGATCTCAAATCAGGATCTTTGGAGAATCATGACTTCCTAAGAGTTAGGAAGGTTTTTGATTTATAAAATTCCAAGGATAAATTAAGGGCAATATGGCGCCATCTTGGTGAATCTTTAGGGGAGATTTGATCTCTCATTTGATTCTCTAAGATTACGATTTGAATTTAAATTAAATATTATTGTAATATTTTAATTGTAAATTCAATTCATGAAGCCATTATTATTATAATTTAGAATTATAATAATGCTCTAAATATAATTATATATATATCTAAGGTACTAGGCGCCTATGGGTATGAATGAGAGAATTCATTTGTGCAATTTTCATCCTCCTTGTAGAGAGAGAGAAAATCGCCACCTCCAAGAACCCTAGCTCATTCAGTGAGAATTTTTGGCTCCCAAGAGTTGAGAGAGGAAAAATCGACTTTGCCTAAGGAGTTAGGTAATTCGATTTGCAGTCACCAAAAATTAGGGTTTGTGAAAGTGGAGAAAACAAGAAGGAGTTCTTGTAGGGAATTCTCAAATTTGCGCCACCTTGTTTGAATCAAGAAGGAGTTCTTGAGTTCAAAGACACTGTAGATTGGTCCCTGGTTCTTTTGGAGAAAAGAACGGAAGGCTAGCACCTTCGTGCCCAGAAAACTGTTCGTGTGGTTTAATGGCAGAGGGAGGACGCTGCAAATGGACTCCTAGGACATGCCTTGTACGACCAACCGATTGAAACTCGTGAGGTATACCACTATCTTAACAGGTTTTAAATTCTACTAGCGAATCCGTTCAGGAATTTTAGGACTTGGCGCGTTTTATTTTAATTTTATATTTGCTTCCGCTACGTTAGGCGCCTAGAATTCCCAACAGTGGTATCAAAGCCACGCTAGTTCTAGGATTTAAAACTGTTTATGTGTACATATGATGTATGGTATGTGTGTTTACCGCTTTCAATCACCGTTTTTGGTTTTACAAAAATCCACCCAACATTTTTCTTAAAAATTCAATCTACAGAAAAGGCTGCAAATTATATGTATATGATACATATAGAGTCGATTGGATCGATTGGAAAAATTTTCATGAGGTTTTAGGCCAAAATCGATAATCCTTTATAATTATAGTTAAAAGTGTTTTAATTATATTATTATAGAGGTGGCTGAAAATTTATTAAAATTATGAATTTTAAAATTTTTGGGGGTCAATAATTTAAATTCTTGAATGGAGATTCATGGTATTTATAATTATTGATAAAAGGCATAATCTCAAGGAAAGGCATGTTAAAATTGCACAGACCCTAAATTGAACACAATCTTAAAAGGAGTTTTAATATATGTGTTGGTTGCCGTGTTTAACATAATTGTATGAATTGTTCATATTTGAATTGTGTGGTGTTGGATATGGCTCTAGGAGGTTTATTTCGGTAAATACGGCCTGCTAGTCGTCTCCCTACTCTATTGTAAAATTTACTTTCAGTTTATACCTCAATGTAACTGGGGTTTATTCTCATGTAATTTTTATTTTTCTTTTTAGAAAAGTTCTCTCATTGGCTTGGGATAATTATAGGGTAGATGGGCCAGATCTAGACACGGTGTATGCTTTTACGTTTAGTTGTATGTGATGCGCTAGATTTATGTTTAGGGTGCGAAATTTTAACATGCTATCTATATATCGCGCTACAACCACGTATACGATACGAGCGTGGGATTTTGTATACGATACAAAATCCGGGCACATGTTTATATGTATGAGATACGTGGGGTAATAAACATGTGGCATGACTCGTTTAATTTTAAAAGGAGTTTTAAAATTAAACTATAAACGGAACATTTTAATAAATAAAAATCAACCCTTTTAGAGAATCTTAAGTTTTAATGTCATCGCTAAAACACCCTGTCAAAATCTTGTTCATCGTGGAGCGGTGATCGCCTACGCGACACGTATCTGCCTTGACCTTGAGGAGACACGGGTGAATGGGAGTTTCAACACAACGCCCATTGAAATCTTGGTTCTTTGAATGCGGTGATCGCCTACGCGACACATATTGCAGTTGACTCAACCCAAGAAGCCTACGAGATCTATCCCTATAGATCTTGATTCCTAGAATATAGGCGGCTTCTCCTAGATCCTTCATTGAAAAGGATTTTCCCAACCAGGATTTTACAATCTCTAAGGTTGAAACATCATTTCCAATGAGTAGTATGTCATCGACATACAGTACCAAGAACACAATCGTGCTCCCACTAACCTTCTTGTAAACACAAGGTTCGTCAGGGTTTTGTAGGAAGCCAAACTCTTTGACTACCTCATCAAAACGGTGATTCCGACTCCTGGATGCTTGCTTCAATCCATAAATGGATCTCTAAAGCTTGCACACCTTTCCTTGTTCCTCTGGACATACAAACCCCTCAGGTTGTGTCATGTACACATCTTCGGGCAGCCTTACGTTAAGGAATGCTATTTTGACATCCATCTGCCATATCTCATAGTCATAATATGCAGCTATGGCAAGGAGGATCCTAATGGATTTGGCCATTGCAACAGGCGAAAACGTTTCGTCATAGTCTATACCATAACGTTGCGTAAATCCCTTTGCAACTAACCTCGCCTTGAAGACGCTGACGTTGCCATCCATGTCTGTTTTTTCTTTGAAAACCCACTTGCACCCTACGGGTTTTACCCCTTCAGGTGGAGTGACCAAGGTCCAAACCTGGTTGTCATACATGGATTGCATCTCAGCCTTCATGGCTTCAACCCATTTCTCTGAGTTGGGATCTACGATGGCCTCTTGATAGGTGGTGGGTTCACCACGCTCTTTGAGCAACACATCCTTGTTTTCAGTCACGAGGAACCCATAGTATCTCTCTGGCTAAAAACGTGTTCTATCAGACCTTCGTGGTCCTTGTGTTTGTGGAGGAGCTTCCACAGCTCTTTGTGGAACTTCTCCAGTTTCCGTCTGCACCTCTGGTGTGTCTTGTGGAGCTTGAACTTCTTCAGGCTCTATCTTACTCCCACTATTTCTTTTGGAAACAAGATCCTTCTCTAAGAAGAATCCACTCCTGACGACAAACACTTTGTTGTCAGTTGGGCAGTAGACGTAATACCCTTTCGTCTCTTTAGGGTATCCCACGAACAGACACTTGAGGGATTTGGGAGACAATTTATCGTTAGGCTGTTGCTCAACATAAACCTCACATCCCCAAACCTTGAGGTAAGACAAATTGGGACTCTTCCCTTTCCATATCTCATATGGTGTCTTCTCAACGGCCTTTGACGGAACACGGTTAAGTGTTAACGCGGAAGCTTCTAAAGCATACCCCCAGAAGGATGGCGGAAGATCGGTCTGACTCATCATAGATCGAACCATATCCAATAAAGTTCGATTCCTCCTCTTAGACACACCATTCCACTGTGGTGTTCCAGCAAGAGTCAGTTGTGAAACTATTCCACAACTACTAAGATGATCAGTGAATTCTTGACTCAAATATTCGCCTCCTCGATCAGATCGAAGGATCTTTATTTTCTTGTCAAGCTGGTTCTCAACTTCATTTTGAAATCTTTTGAACATTTCAAAAGACTCTGACTTGTGCTTCATTAAGTAGATATACCCATATCTACTGAAGTTGTCAGTGAACGTAATGAAGTAGGAGTAACCTCCTCTGGCCTGGACACTCATGGGTCCACATACATCACTATGTATGATTCCCAATAAGTCAGATGCCCTCTGACTCTGACCAGTGAAAGGCTCCTTTGTCATCTTGCCAAGCAAACAGGATTCGCAAGCATCATATGATTCAAAATCAAATGAGCTTAGAAGTCCATCTCTATGGAGCTTCTCAAGGCGTCTCTCGTTTATATGGCCCGAGCGACAGTGCCAAAGGTACGTAGGATTAGGTTCGCCAACCTTAATCCTTTTGGTATCAACGTTATAGATATTATTATGTCTTTGTTTCAATTCTAAGATATAGTGGTTATCATGCAGATCTCCATAAGCATATAACACATCTTCTTTATAAATTGAACACTTTCCATTACCATTCACACAAATAAAACCTTCCTTATCCAAATAAGAAAGTGATATAATGTTTGAACTTAAACATGGAACGTAATAACAATTATTCAAAGACAAAATAAGCCCAGTGGGCAAAACAAGCTCGTATGTCCCTACAGCAATAGCAGCAACCCTTGCTCCATTTCCCACACATAGGTCCACCTCGCCTCTGCTCAGCTTTGTACTTCTTCTCAACCCCTACACATTAGTACATATGTGAGAACCACAAGCAGTATCCAATAGCCAAGTGGTAGGAGTAGACAAGTGAACGCCTGTAACAAAGATGCCTGAAGTAGAAGCCTCATTCTTCTTCTTCTTCATATCTTCCATGTACAGTTTACAATTTCTTCTCCAGTGACCCGGCTTCTGGCAGAAGAAACAAACTGCATCCTTAGAGGTCTTTGCCTTCTTGGCAGGAGGTGGGTTTGGCTTTGCTGTAGGCTTGGTCCCACCAACCTCAGCATCGCCTTTCCTCTTTCCTTTGCCCTTCCCCTTTCCCTTGTTCTGAACTAACAAGACAGTGCTAGGCGCCTTCTTAATAGATGCCTCAGCAGTCTTCAGCATCCCATGCAGTTCAGACACTGATTTCTCCATGCCATTCATATTGAAGTTCAAGACGAACTGGTCATAACTTCTGGGCAGCGAATGCAGGATCAAATCCGTCGCTAGCTCTGGCAAAATGGGAAATCCCAGCCTAGCAAGGTGATCTATGTGCCCCTGCATCTTCAAGACGTGGGCACTCACAGATCCACCTTCTGCCATCTTGCAAGAGTAGAGAGCTTTTGAAGTCTCAAACCTCTCTTGCCTTGCCTGTACTTGGAACATTTCCTTGAGATGCGTTATCATCTCATATGCCCCTTTGTTCTCCAAGTTCTTTTGAATCTCGGGAACCATGGTAACGAGCATAAGACAGGCAACGTCCACAGAGTCACTCTGATGCTTCTCGTAAGCATCCTTCTGAGCTCTTGGAGCATTGGCAGCAGGCTGTTCAGGGATGGGGTTGTCTAGGACATAGAGCTTTCTCTCCTGGGTGAGAACAATTCTCACATTCCGGTACCAGTCGAGAAAGTTAGTCCCAGTCAACTTGTCCTTCTCAAGGACAGATCGCAGTGATAGTGAGGGAACGTTTGTTGCCATTTGATTCTACAATTCAGAATTTGCAAAGTTTAATTAGCAGGAAAAAAAATATATCCACCATTTTATAAAACCCAGTAAAATTTATTATTAGTGGCTAAGACCCATATTTCACTAAAGTCTACCGTCGCTGAGGGCGATCATGCATCCTTTAGCTATTTAGGTAGGTAACTCCTTACCAATCACATCTCTATGTGACTCTTAGATCTTTATGGGACTGTATCATCATATGATACGGCATGTTTATCCCATCTAATGCCTTGAGGCCCAAAACCGTTTTGATAGCCCCATTAAGTCACACAATAAAACTCGTGAATGGCAAGGCCCAAACGACGAGGCCGAAGCCCAGCCCCATATCATCAACGGCGTCACTTAAACACGTGTCGCTGAGGGCGATCACCGCATTTAATGACCCAAGATTTCAATGGGCGTCGAACTGAAAACCCCCATTCACCCGTGTCTCCTCGAGGTCAAGGCAGATACGTGTCGCTGAGGGCGATCACCGCTCCACGATGAACAAGATTTCAACAGGGTGTTTTATTGATGGCATTAAAACTTAAGATTTTCTAAAAGGGTTTGATTTTTGAAAAAGTTCCGTTTTAAAGTTTAATTTTAAAACTCCTTTTAAAATTAAACGAGTCATGCCACATGTTTATTCCCCAAGTGTATCACATACACATAAACATGTGCACGGATCTTGCATCATATGCAAAATCCCATGCTCGTATCGCATACGAATTTATTGCGCCAAAGCGGGGTAAATAGCATGTTAAAATCGCGTCCTAAACATACATCTAGCGCTTTGTATCACATACAAACTAAATGTAAAACAGACATATATTGTGTTTAGATATGGCCCACCTATCCTAACAATTCTCCCAAGCCAATGAGAGAATTCTTCTAAAAAGAAAACGTAAAATTACAAGAGAGTAAACCCCAGTTACATTGAGGTATAAACTGAAAAGTAAAATTACATCGGATAGAGGGAGACGACACGCAGGCCGTATACACCAAAAACCTAGAGCCATATCCAACACCACACAATTACATATATGAACACTTCATACAATCATGTCAAACACAATATATATCCAACACATATCAAAAACGATTTTTGTAGGTGTTAATTAGGGTGTGCAATTTTAACATGCCTTTTCTTGAAATTAGGCCAATTATCAATAATTATAAAATTCAGGAATCATATTCCAAAATTTTAATTATTGACCCAAAAATTTTAAAATTCATAATTTTATTTAAATTTTCAGTCACCCACATAATATTATGATTAAAACACTTTTAACCATAATTATATGGGAATTTCGACTTTGGCCTAAACTTGCAAGAAAAATTTCCAAATCAATCATATTGATTTCTTTATGTATCACATACATAAATTTGCACCTTTTCTTGTAGATTCAATTTTAACAAAATATTCGGTGGATTTTTGTAAAACCAAAAACGTGATTGAAACAGGTAAAACACGCCAAGCATACATCACATGTACACAAAATGATTTTAAATCCAGGACTAGCGTGGCTCTGATACCACTGTTGGGAAATCCCCGGGGAAAACACGCAGCGGAAGCAAACAGTAAAAAAAAAAAACTTGCGCTCCCCAGGAAAATCCAACCCTGAGATCCGCTAGTTGAATTTAAAACCAGATATGAAAAGTGTTATACCTCAAGCTTTCAATCGGATTGGTGATACTCGTGAGTCTAGAAGTCCGTTTGCACGTCCTTCCTCTACCGGTGATCCACACGAACAGTTTCCCGAACACGAGGTGCTAGCCTCCACGCCTCTTTCTCCAAAGAGACTCGGGATCCAATCTACAGTTTGTGAATTCAGGAACTCCTTCTCTGAACTCCAGGCAAGGTGGCGCAATACTGAGTGTAAGACAGCAACAAAACCCCTTTTGTTCTTCTTCACTCAAGAACCCTAGAACCCACAACTTTCGATTTCTCTCTCTAACACTTAGAAGAAAATCGACTTCTCTCTCTAGGAAGGTGGGTGGCGAAAATTCTCTCTCTACTAGGATGAATTTCGACTTCTCTTAGTGAGCTAGGGTTTTTCACAATGTGCATGACATGACCAAGTTATGAGCTAGGCGACTTTCTTGGCTTATATTTACTAAAATTATAGTAATTTTATAAATATAAAATCATGATATTCTGATAATATCATATCTTTAAGACTTGAATATCTAATTAAAATATTACCATAATATTTTAATTCAAATTCAAATCCCTAACTCATAGAATCAAATTGAAGATCAAATCTTCCAATGGGACCCACATGAGCTAGGCGCCTATTGCTCCTTAATTATTGGGAATTTTATAAATCAAAAATAACTCCTAAAATTAGGAAGTCATAACCAACTTATTTTATCCCAATGTTTTTGAATTAAAATATTACAATAATATCTTTAATTCAAATTTTGAATTCTGAATTTAAATTCTTTATTGAATTAAAATATTACCCCAATATCTTAATTCAAATCTAGAATCTCAAATTCAAATTCAAATTCATGACTTAAATTAATAAAACATTTTTATTAATTAAATCATCCTAAAATGAGGCGCCACCCTCTAGCAAAATATTAGGGAATTTTATAAATCAATAATCTCCTAACTTTTAGGAATTATTTGATTTATTATTCCTAATATTTAAATTGTAAATAATTAATCTCTATTAATCATTTAACAATTATTTAAACTGTAGAAAATTTAAGACAAGACATAATGTCCCAGACATTTCCTCTGTGTCTTAAATTAGGCCACGGAGTGACCCACGAATTACCCTAATTCGTGTCCCTTATAAAGTGTGTTCTAATCCTGCTCGTGTGTGACCCAGCAGGCCCCACGTGAAGTTGGCAGTAGGTCATCCCTATGTCCTACAAGTCGTGCGCGGACTCTAGCAAGCCATCGCGACTACCCAAAAAACGTGAGTGATCGTTTGTCACCAAAACCGATTTTAACCTTCGTACCTCCATGGCACCGACCCTATTGTTCTGCGATATCTTGGTTATGGATCAGGCACAGGAAAGTCATCCATGATCCAAACCTTTACTTTCTCGATCTCCTTGAGTAAGTCCCAATCACTAGCGTGGCCACGCATTTCCTGGACAGACTCATCGAGGGCGCCAGTAAGATAACTCCCAATTTAATGGGGAACAAAATCCCAATTTTGGTCAGTCCACATTCCTCAGCACGGCAATCAACCAAACCCTTACTTAGCCCTTATGGCTACCCTGCTACGGGCAACGTTAGACTAAGCCAAAGTCTGACCACTGCAACGCCGGAATAATGATGACCTCAGGTCTAAGGCGTCGTGACAGGCGTACAAGAGAGGCAAGCTGATGACAAAACCCATGCAGGACTCTCCGGGTCAGTCCAGCAACTCGTAACCCCTTACGTAATTGCACCATGACTCTCGTTCCAGCATCTAGTGCATGCATCCCTATGCATCGAGGTCATGCTGATCTTAGTTTATTTTCGCTCCCACGAAAACAATCGATCAGGGACGGATTTAGATTAATTATCTTATAATTAATCACGGATGTAATCACAGTAAACATGCTAATAATGTGAAAACCATTAATTTATCTCTATAAATTAATCCATATGTTCATAACATATATAAAAGAGGATTGGCCCTAGGGCACAATTCTTAACAAAGATATCGTGTGACAATAGGGTCTATGACAAGGTTGTACTAAGGTTAAGTCGGTTTTGGTTAAAACGATAACTCACGTGTTTTGGGTAGTCGTGATGGCTTGCTAGAGTCCGCTCTCGACTTGTAGGTCATAGAGATGGCTTGTTGCCAACTTCACGTGAGGCCCGCTGGGTCACACATGAGCAGGAACAGGACACCACTTAAAGGGACACGAATTAGGGTTAATTTGTGGGTCACTCCGGTGACACAATTGAAGACATAGCCAAATATCTGGGACATTAAGTCTTGTCTTAAATATTCTACAGTTGTGAAATATTTAAATTTGTAGGAGAAGTTTAAATATAATAATTGTTAAATGATTAATAAGGATTAATTATTTACAATTATAATATTAGGGAAAAATAAATCAGATAAGAATCCTAAATGTTAGGAGATTATTGATTTATAAAATTCCCCAATATAAAGTTGAGGGTGGCGCCTCATTTTGTTATTTTAGATTAATAAAATTGTTTTATTAATTTAATTTAAATCATGAGTTTGAATTTAAAAGATTTGATGAAGATATCAAAAGATTTGAATCTCAACTCATGATCTTTGGAAAATCATCACTTCCTAATTGTTAGGAATGTTTTTGGTTTATAAAATTCCAAATTAATTAGAGGAGCATGGCGCCTTCTTGGTGGGTCCCAAGGGGAGATTTGATCTCTCATTTGATTCTCCAAGATTGCATTTTGAATTTGAATTAAAATATTAAGGTAATATTTTAATTAGAACTTCAAGTCCTAAAATTATGATATTATCGTAATCTCATGATTTTAGAATTATTAAAATTCCAAAATTTTATGAAATAAAAGGAGGGAAGTCGCCTAGCTCAGGGTGAACCCTAGCATTCTGTGATTTTGTCTTCCTCCTTGTAGAGAGAGAGGAAAAATCGCCAACTTCAATCCTAGAGAGAGAATAGTCGAATTTCCTAAGGAGTTAGTGAGAGTTCGTATGATTCAACATCTAGGGTTTTGGGAGAAGGAAAACAAAAGGAGTTTTGTGTTTCCTCCTCCTTGAGTAGTCGAATTTCCTAAGGAGTTAGTGAGAGTTCGTCTGGTTAAACAACTAGGGTTTTTGGAGAAGGAAAACAAAAGGAGTTTTGTGTTTCCTCCTCCTTGCGCCACCTTGGGTTTTTGATTCAAGAAGTAGTTCTTGAATTCAAAAGCACTGTAGATTGGTCCCTGGTTCTTTTGGAGAAAAGAACGGAAGGCTAGCACCTTGGTGCCCGACAAACTGTTCGTGTGGATCACCAGCAGAGGGAGGACGCTGTGAGTGGACTCCTAGCAAACGCCTTGTACAACCAATCGATTTGAACACGTGAGGTATACCACTATCTTAACAGGTTTTAAATTCTACTAGCGGATCCGTTCGGGAATTTTAGGACTTGGCGCTTTAAATTTTAAATTTTATATTTGCTTCCGCTGCGTTATGCGCCTAGAATTCCCAACAGATTCATCGGTATGAATCCCTTCTTGGAATCTTGCATACTGAACCTCTTCCGTACCTTATCCAAGTACGTACTCTTACTCAATCCAAGAAGCCTACGAGATCTATCTCAATAGATCGTGATGCCTAGAATATAGGCAGCTTCTCCTAAGTCCTTCATTGAAAAGGATTTTCCCAACCAGGATTTTACAATCTCTAAGGTTGGATTATCATTTCCGATGAGCAATATGTCATCGACATATAGCACCAAGAACACAATTGTGCTCCCACTAACCTTCTTGTAAACACAAGGTTCATCAGGGTTTTGTAAGAAGCCAAACTCTTTGACTACCTCATCAAAACGATGATTCCAACTTCGAGAGGCTTGCTTCAATCCATAAATGGATCTCTGAAGCTTGCACACCTTGTTCGGTGCCTCCGGACATACAAACCCCTCGGATTTTACATCCTTGCTGTTTTGACATCCATTTGTCATATCTCATAGTCATAATATGCAGCTATGGCAAGGAGGATCCTAATGGACTTGGCCATTGCAACTGGGGAGAACGTTTCGTCATAGTCAATACCATGACGTTGTGTAAACCCCTTTGCAACAAGCCTCGCCTTGAAGACGTTGACGTTGCCATCCATGTCTGTTTTCTCTTTGAAAACCCACTTGCACCCTACGGGTTTTACCCCTTCGGGTGGAGCGACTAAGGTCCATACCTTGTTGTCGTACATAGATTGCATCTCAGCCTTCATGGCTTGAACCCATTTTTTGGAGTTGGGGTCCGCGATAGCCTCTTGATAGGTGGTCGGCTCACCATGCTCCGTGAGCAACACATCCTTGTTTTCAGTCACGAGAAATCCATATCTCTCAGGCTGAAAACGTGTCCTATCAGAGCTTCGTGGTCCTTGTGTCACTGGAGGAGCTTCCACAACATCTTGTGGTTCTTCTCCAGTTTCCGTCTGTGCTTTTGAAGTGCCTTGTGGATCTTGAACTTCTTCGAGGTCTACCTTACTCCCACTGTTTCTTTTGGAAACAAGATCCTTTTCTAGAAAGAATCCACTTCTGACTACAAACACTTTGTTGTCAGATGGGCAGTAAACATAGTATCCCCTCGTTTCCTTGGGGTACCCTACAAACAAGCACTTGAGGGATTTGGCAAAGAGTTTATCGTTAGCTTGTTGCTTAACGTAAACTTCACATCCCCAAACTTTGAGATAAGACATAATGGGACTCTTCCCACTCCATATCTCATATGGCGTCTTCTCAACTGCCTTAGACGGAAAACGGTTAAGTGTGAACGCGGTAACTTCTAAAGCATATCCCCAAAAGGATGGCGGAAGATCAGTTTGACTCATCATAGATCGAACCATATCCAATAGAGTTCAATTCCTCCTCTCGGAAACACCATTCCATTGTGGGGTTCCAGGAGGAGTAAGTTGTGAGACTATCCCACAACTACTAAGATGATCAATGAATTCTTGACTCAAATATTCGCCTCCTCGATCAGATCGAAAGACCTTGATTTTCTTGTCAAGTTGGTTCTCAACTTCATTTTGAAATCTCTTGAACATTTCAAAAGACTCTGACTGGTGCTTCATTAGGTAGACGTAGCCATACCTACTGAAGTCGTCAGTAAACGTAATGAAGTACGAGTAACCTCCTCTAGCATGGATACTCATAAGTCCACATACATCACTATGTATGATCCTCAACAAGTCAGATGCCCTCTCATTGTGACCAGTAAAGGGTGCTTTCGTCATTTTTCCAAGTAAGCAGGATTCGCAAGCATCATATGATTCAAAATCAAATGAGCTTAGAAGTCCATCTTTATGGAGCTTCTCTAGGAGTTTCTCGTTTATATGGCCTAAACGACAATGCCAAAGGTATGTAGGATTAGATTCGTTAATCTTAATCCTTTTCGTATCGATGTTATAGATCTCGTTATTACGTTGTTGTTCCAATTTTAAGATATAGTGGTTATCGTGCAGATCTCCATAAGCATATAACACATTATCTTTGTAAATTGGACATTTTCCATTCCCATTCACACAAACAAATCCTTCCTTATCCAAATAAGAAAGTGATATAATGTTAGAACTCAAAGATGGAACATAATAACAATTGTTCAAAAACAAAATAAGCCCAGTGGGCAAAACTAGCTCGTATGTTCCTACAGCAACAGCAGCAACCCTTGCTCCATTGCCTACTCGTAGGTCCACCTCGCCTCTGCTCAGCTTTCTACTTCTTCTCAACCCCTGCACATTAGTACATATGTGAGAACCACAAGCCCAAGTGGTAGGAGTAGACAGGTGAACACCTATAACATAGATACCTGAAGTAGAGGCTTCGCTCTTCGTCTTCTTCAGATCTTCCATGTACAGCTTGCAATTCCTCTTCCAGTGTCCAGGCTTCTGGAAGAAGAAACAAACTGCATCCTTGGTGGGCTTTGCCTTCTTGGCAGGCGGTGGGTTAGGCTTGGCCGCAGGCTTGGTCAAACCAACCTCGGCGTCTCCTTTCCTCTTTCCTTTGCCCTTCCCCTTTCCCTTGTTCTGAACTAGTAAGACAGTGCTAGGCGCCTTCTTTATGGATGCCTCAACAGTCTTTAGCATCCCATGCAGTTCAGATACGGATTTCTCCATGCCATTCATATTAAAGTTTAAGACGAATTGGTCATAACTTCTAGGTAGCGAATTAAGGATCAAATCCGTCGCTAGCTCTGGCAAAATGGGAAATCCCAGCCTAGCAAGGTGATCTATATACCCCTTATCTTTAAGACGTGGGTACTTATAGATCCACCTTCTGCCATCTTGCAAGAGTAAAGAGCCTTTGCAGTCTCAAACCTCTCTTGCCTTCCCTGCACTTGGAACATTTCCCTGAGATGTGTTATCATCTCATATGCCCCCATGTTCTCCAAGTTCTTTTGGATCTCGGGATCCATGGTAACCCGCATAAGACAGGCAACGTCCACAGAGTCACTTTGATGCTTCTCATAAGCATCTCTCTGTGCTCTTGGAGCGGTCGCAGCAGGCTGTTCAGGGATGGGGTTTTCCAGGACATAGAGCTTTCTCTCCTGGGTGAGAACAATTCTCAAATTTCGGAACCAGTCGAGAAAGTTAGTCCCAGTCAACTTGTCCTTCTCAAGGATAGATCGTAGTGATAGTGTTGAAACGTTTGTTGCCATTTGATTCTACAATTTAGATAAGAAAAGTTTAATTAGAAGGAAAAATAAATATCCACCATTTTATAAAACCCAGTAAAATTTATTATTAGTGGCTAAGACCCATATTTCACCAAAGTTTACCGTCACGTAGGCGATCATGCACCCTTTGGTTATTTAAGTAGGTAACTCTTTACCAATCACATCCTATGTGACTCTTAGATCTTTATGGGACTGTATCATCATATGATACTCATTATGGCATGTTTATCCCATCTAATGCATTGAGGTCCAAAACCGTTTTAATAACCCCATTAAGTCACACAATAAAACATGTGAATGGCTAGGTCCAAAACAACGAGGCCGAAGCCCAACCCCATATTATCAAGGCCCAACTGAACACGTGTCGCGTAGGCGATCACCGCATTCAAAGAACCAAGATTTCAATGGGCGTCGCGTTGAAACCCCCATTCACCCGTGTCTCCTCAAGGTCAAGGCAGATACGTGTTGCGTAGGCGATCACCGCTCCACGATGAACAAGATTTTAACAGGGTGTTTTATCGACGGAATTAAAACTTAAGATTTTCTAAAAGGGTTTGATTTTTAAAAGGTTCCGTTTTATAGTTTAATTTTAAAAACTCCTTTTAAAATTAAATGAGTCATGCCACATGTTTATTTCCCCATGTATCACATACATATAAACATGTGCACGGATCTTGCATCCTATGCAAAATCCCACGCTCGTATCGTATACGTGGTTGTAGCGTAAAATTTAAAATAGCATGTTAAAATCTCGCACCCTAAGCATACATCTAGCGCCTTGCATCACATACAAACTAAATGTATAAAACAAATACCGTGTTTAGATATGGCCCATCTACCCTATAATTCGCTCAAGCCAATGAGAGAATTTTTTCTAAAAGAAAAATAAATTACAAAGGATAAACCCCAGTTACATTAAAGTATAAACTGAAAGTAAAATTACAATAGAGTGGAGGGAGACGACACGCAGGCCGTATTTACCAAAAACCCTAGAGCCATATCCAACACCACACAATACACATATGAACAATTCATATAAATATGTCAAACACGGCATACAACAACACATATCAAAAACCATTTTTAAAATGTGTTCAATTTAGGGTTTGTGCAATTTTAACATGCCTTTCTTGAAATTAGGCCTATTATTAATAATTATAAAATTCAGGAATCCAATTCAAGAATTTAATTTATTGACCCAAAAATTTTAAAATTCATAATTTTAATAAATTTTCATCCATCTCTATAATATTATAATTAAAACACTTTTAATTATAGTTATATAGGGATTTTCGATTTTGGCCTTAAAGTTCAAGAAAAATTTTCAAATCAATCCCATTGATTTCTTTATGTATCATATACATAAACTTGCACCTTATATTGTAAATCGAGTTTTTAAGAAAACTTTTCGGTGGATTTTTTGTAAAACCAAACATGTGATTGAAAGCAGTAAACACACATATCATACATCATATGTACACAAAAACAGTTTTAAATCCAGGACTAGCCTGGCTCTGATACCACTGTTGGGAAATCAAGGCGCCAGAGCGCTGCGGAAGCAAAATATAAAATTAAAATTTTATGCGCAAGCCCAAGATTTCCCGAACGGATCCGCTAGTTGAATTTAAAACCTGTTAAGACAGTGGTATACCTCACGAGTTCCAATCGGTTTGGTTGTACGGGGCGTGTCCTAGAAGTCCACTCGTAGCGTCCTTCCTCCGTCGGTGATCCACACGAACAGTTTTTCGGGCACCAAGGTGCTAGCCTTCTGTTCTTTTCACCAAAAGAACCAGGGACTCGATCTATGGCTCTAGGACTCAAGAACACCTTCTTGAATCTCTAAAGGATGGTGGCGCAAGACAAGAACTCTTTCTTGTTGATTCTCTCAAAACCCTAGCTATGGAGAAACTAGACCTCTCACTCACCCTTGGAGAAGAAGAAGAATTTCTCTCTCTAGGTTTTGAAGGTGGCGACTTGCTCTCTTCTCTCTCTAGGGAAGAAAAACAAATTTTCACAAAATCAATTGTGTAGTGCCCCAAGTCGCCTAGCCCCCTAGGGTTATAATTATAATTAGAGCATTATTATAATTCTAAAATCATAATATCATGACTTCATGAATTGAATTTCCAATTAAAATATTACCTTAATATTTTAATTCAAATTCAAATCGTAATCTTTGGGGATCAAATCTTCCCTTGGGACCCACTAGTGCAATGCGCCATATGCCCTAATTTTTCTTTGGAATTTTATAAATCAAAAACAATCCTAACTCTTAGGAAATCATGATCTTCCAAAGATTATGAGTTAAGATATTACCCTAATATCTTTGATTCAAATCTTTTAAAATCTACATCAAATCTTTTGAATTCAAACTCATGAATTTAATTAATAAAACAATCTTATTAACCTAAAATCAAATTATGAGGCGCCACCCTCAATCCATTTAACCTACTATTAGAGAATTTAATAAATCAATAATCTCCTAACTTTTAGGAACCTTATATGATTTATTTTCCCTAATATTATAATTGTAAATAATTAATCCCATTAACTATTTAACAATTATTATATTTAAACTTGTCCCACAAATTTAAATATCTCAACCATAGATCTTATTTAAGACAAGACTCAATGTCCTAGACATTTTGCTATGTCTTAAATTGTGTAACCCGAGTGACTCACGAATTAACCCTAATTCGGGTCCCTTTAAGCGGTGTCCAGATTCTGCTCATGTGTGACCCAGCAGGCCCCACGTGAAGTTGGCAGCAAGCCATCTCTATGACTTACAAGTCGTGAGCGGACTCTAGCAAGCCATAACGACTACCCAAAACACGTGAGTTATCGTTTTTACCAAAACCGACTTAACCTTAGTACCTCCTTGTCATATACCCTATTGTCCTACAATATCTTGGTCATGGATTAGGCATAGGAAAGTCATCCATAATCCAAACCACAACTTTCTCGATCTTCTTGAGTAAGTCCCAATATACTGAGTGGCCACTCTTTTCCTTGGACAGACTCATCGAGGGCGCCAATTAGATATCTCCCATTTAATGAGGGACAAAATTCCATTTTGGCCAATCCACATTCCTCAACACGGCAATCAACCAAACCCGTACCTAGCCCTTATGGCTACCCTGCTACGGGCAACGTTAGACTAGGCCAAAGTATGACAACTGCAACGCCGGAATAATGATGACCTCAGGTCTAAGGTGTCGTGATAAGCGTACAGGAGAGGCAAGCTTATGACTAAACCCATGCAGGACTCTCCGGGTCAGTCCAGCAACTTGTAACCCTTTACATAATTGCGCCATGATTCTCGTTCCAGCATCTAGTGCATGCATCTCTATGCACCGAGGTCATGCTGGTCTTAGTTCATCTTCGCTCCCACGAAAACAATCGACCAGGGACAGATTTAGATTAATTATCACATAATTAACCATGGACGCTATCATAGCAAACATACTAATAATATGATAACAACATTAATTTATCTCTATAAATTAATCCATATGTTCAAAACATATACACAAAATGATTGGCCCTAGGGCACAATCTCCAAAACAATGACTACTTCAGGGTTTTGTAAAACAATCTCCAAAACATAAACACAGGGCTCATCAGGGTTTTGTAAGAAGTCAAACTCTTTGACTACTTCATCAAAACAATGATTCCAACTCCGCGATGCTTGCTTCAATCCACAAATGGATTTCTGAAGCTTGCACACCTTTCGTGGTTCTTCTGGACATACAAACCCCTCAGGTTGTGTCACGTACACATCCTCGGGCAGCCTTCCATTAAGAAACGCTGTTTTGACATCCATTTGCCATATCTCATAGTCATAATATGCGGCTATGGCAAGCAGGATCCTAATGGAATCGGCCATTGCAACTGGGGAAAACGTTTTCGTCATCCCATGACGTTGAGTAAACCCCTTTCCAACTAGCCTCGCCATGAAGACGTTGACATTGCCATCCATGTCGGTTTTCTGCTTGAAAACCCACTCGCACCCTACGGCTTTTACACCTTCAGGTGCATCAACTAAGGTCCATACCTTGTTGTCATACATGGATTGCATCTCAACCTTCATGGCTTCAACCCATTTCTCAAAGTTGGGACCCACGATAGCTTCTTGATAGGTGGTAGGCTCACCACGCTCCATGAGCATCACATCCTTGTTCTTAGTCATCAAAAATCTGTATCTTTGAGGTTGGGAACGTATTCTATCAAACCTTTGTGGTCCTTGTGTCATTAGAGGAGCTTTCACAACTCCTTGTGGCTCTTCTCTAGTTTCCGTCTGCGCATCTATAGTGTCTTGTGGATCCTGAACTCCTTCAAGATCTATCTTACTCCCACTGTTTCTTTTGGAAACAAAATCCCTTTCTAAAAGGAATCCACTTCTGACTACAAACACTTTGTTGTCAGATGGGCAGTAGACAAAATACCCCCTCGTTTCCTTGAGGTATCCCACAAATAAACACTTGAGGGATTTGGGAGACAGTTTATCGTTAGGTTGTTGCTTAACATAAACTTCACCTCCCCAAACCTTGAGGGTAGACAAATTGGGACTCTTCCCTTTCCATATCTCATATGGTGTCTTCTCAACTGCCTTAGCCGGAACACGGTTAAGTGTGAACGCAGCAGCTTCTAAAGCATACCCCCTAAAGGATGGCGGAAGATTAGCTTGACTCATCATGAACCATATATAATAGAGTTCGATTCCTCCTTTCAAAAACACCATTCCACTGTAGGGTTCCAGGAGGAGTAAGTTGTGAGAGTATCCCACATCTCCTAAGATGATCAATAAATTCTTGACTCAAATACTCGCTACCTCGATCAGATCGAAGGACTTTGATTTTCTTGCCAAGTTAGTTCTCTACTTCACTTTGAAATCTCTTGAACATTTCAAAAGACTCTGACTTGTGCTTCATTAGGTAGACATAGCCATACCTACTAAAGTCGTCAGTAAACGTGATGAACTACGAGTAACCACCTCTAGCTTGAGTGCTCATGGGTCCACATACATCACTATGTATGATCCCGAATAAGTCAGATGCCCTTTCACTGTGGCCAGTAAAGGGCGCCTTTGTCATCTTTCCAAGTAAACAAGATTCGCAAGCATCATATGATTCAAAATCAAATGAGCTTAGAAGTCCATTTTTGTGGAGCTTCTCTAGGCGTTTCTCGTTTATATGGCCTAAACGACAATCCCAAAGGTATGTAGGATTAGATTCACTAATCTTAATCCTTTTCGTATCAATGTTATAAATATTGTTAACGTGTTAACTGTTGGAGATTGTGCCCTAGGGCCAATCATTTTATAAATATGTTTTGAACATATTGATTAATTTATGGAGATAAATTAATGGTTATCATATTATTAGCATGTTTACTATGATAACAGTCCGTGATTAATTATGAGATAATTAATCTAAATCTGTCCCTGGTCGATTGTTTTCGTGGGAACGAAAATAAACTAAGACCAGCATGACCTCGGTGCATAGAGAGGCATGCTCTAGATGCTGGGACGAGAGTCAAGGTGCAATTACGTAAGGGGTTACGAATTGATGGACTGACCCGGAGAGTCCTGCATTGGTTTAGTCATCAGCTTGCCTCTCCTGTACACCTGTCACGACGCCTTAGACCTGAGGTCATCATTATTTCGGCGTTGCAGTTGTCAGACTTTGGCTTAGTCTAACGTTGCCTGTAACAGGGTAGCCATAAGGCCTAAGTACGGGTTTGGTTGATTGTCGTGCTGAGGAATGTGGATTGGCCAAGATGGGATTTTGTCCCTCATTAACATGAGAGATATCTAACTGGCGCCCTCGATGAGTTTGTCCAGGAAATGCGTGGCCACGCTGGGATTTGGGACTTACTCAGGAAATCGAGAAAGTTGAGGTTTGGATTATGGATGACTTTCCTGTGCCTAATCCATGACCAAGATATCGTGTGACAATAGGGTCTATGACAAGGTGATACTAAGGTTAAGTCGATTTTGGTAAAAACGATAACTCACGTGTTTTGGGTAGTTGTGATGGCTTGCTAGAATTCGCTCACGACTTGTAGGTCATGGAGATGACTTACTGCCAACTTCACGTGGGGCCTTCTGGGTCACACATGAGCAGGATTAGGACACCGTTTAAAAGGGACACGAATTAGGGTTAATTCGTGGGTCACTCCGGTGGCACGATTTAAGACAGCAAAAATGTCTAGGACATTAAGTCTTGTCTTAATTAATCTACAGTTGTGGAATATTTAAATTTGTGGGACAAATTTAAATATAATAATTGTTAAATGATTAATGGGGATTAATTATTTACAATTAAAATATTAGGGAAAAATAAATCAGATAAGATTCCTAAAAGTTAGGAAATTATTGAATTATAAAATTCCCTAATATTGCCATGAGGGTGGCGCCTCTTTTAGCATTTTAAATTAATAAAATTGTTTTATTAATTTAATTCATGAATTTGAATTCAAAAGATTTGATGGAGATATCAAAAGATTTGAATTCAAATAGATTTGGTAAGATATCAAATCAGGATCTTTGGAGAATCATGACTTCCTAAGAGTTAGGAAGGTTTTTGATTTATAAAATTTCAAAGATAATATAGGGCAATATGGCGCCATCTTGGTGAATCTTTATGGGAGATTTGATCTCTCATTTGATTCTCTAAGATTACGATTTGAATTTAAATTAAATATTATGGTAATATATTAATTGTAAATTCAAATTCATGAAGCCATAATATTATAATTTAGAATTATAATAATGCTCTAAATATAATTATATATATATACAAACCTAAGGTGCTAGGCGCCTAATGGTAGAGAGAGAATTCATTTGTGCAATTTTCATCCTCCTTGTTGAGAGAGATAGAAAATCGCCACCTTCAAAACCCTAGCTTCCAAGTGAGGAAAATTTTGGCTCTCAATTGTTGAGAGGGGAAAAATCGAGTTTGCCTAAGGAGTTAGGAAATTCGATTTGAGGTTACCAAAATTAGGGTTTGTGTGAGAAGGAAAGACAAGAAGGAGTTCTTGTGGGGAATTCTCCATTGCGCCACTTTTGCATTTTGAATCAAGAAGGAGTTCTTGAGTTCAAAAACACTGTAGATTGGTCCCTGGTTCTTTTGGAGAAAAGAACGGAAGGCTAGCACCTTGGTGCCCGAGAAACTGTTCGTGTGGATCACCGGCAGAGGGAGGACGCTGCGAGTGGACTCCTAGGACACGCCTTGTACAACCAACCGATTGAAACTCGTGAGGTATACCACTATCTTAAAAGTTTTAAATTCTGCTAGCGGATCCGTTCGGGAATTTTAGGACTTGGCGCGTTTTTTTTTTAAATTTTAAATTTGCTTCCGCTGCGTTAGGCGCCTAGAATTCCCAACAGTGGTATCAGAGCCACGCTAGTTCTAGGATTTAAAACTATTTATGTGTACATGTGATGTATGATATGTGTGTTTACCGCTTTCAATCACCGTTTTGGTTTTACAAAAATCCACCGAACGTTTTTCTTAAAAAATTCCATCTACAGAAAAAGGTGCAAATTATATGTATGTGATACATATAGAGTCGATTGGATCGACTGGAAAATTTTTCTTGATGTTTTTGGCCAAAATCGAAATTCCTTTATAATTATAGTTAAAAGTGTTTTAATTATAATAATTATAAGGGTAAATTACAGAAAAGGGCCCTGTGGTTTGGCCCTGTTTCAGATAGGGTACATGTGGTTTGAAAAGTTTCAAATTGGGGCCTGAGGTTAACTCCGTTTGCAAAAAGGGTCCCGAGGTATATTTCCATCCAAAATTTAACGGAAATTTTAGTTAAAATACTATTTTAAGACCCTAACTATTAATTTTTTTGCGTTTGAATCCCTATTTCTTACAATTTCATCCTTAGGACTAGAAAGTTATTAAAAAAAGTTTATGATCTTTATCATCTTTATTCATTTTAGTCCCAAATCCTCAAAATAAAATTGTAAAGTGTCCCAAAACTCTTCCAAACATTCCTATTTAGTTCTTAAAAATATTAAAAACCCTAAAACCCTAAACTCTAAACCCTAAATCCTAAACCCCTAAAAAAAACTCTCTTGCAATTTGGTCCCTAAATCCTTCTTTCCTCTTCACCTTGCCTCAAATTTATTAAATCAGAATTAAAAAAATAACATTTTGGTCCCTAAATATTCATCATTCATCATGAGTATAGAAGAAATACATGAGGGTTTTAGTTTATTTTACATGAGTATTTCAATCCAAGACAGAAGAAATGAATGATTGAATGAACAGCCATGAAAATCAAATTACACGAAGAAGAAGCTCCATTCCATTTTCATTGAAAACTAAACCAAAGGAAGCAAATCTCTGTTGAAGAAATCAGCCAAGCACTGAATCAAATCGTGTGCCGTCTCACACCCCAAATCATGCAAATGAAAACAATGATCCTCACCTTCAGTCTCATAAATCTCAACGACACCTCTCCACCTACTTCTGCTCAATGCATTATAGTAAATCCATCCTCTCTCTTTCAACACATCCTTCTCCGCCACACACACCACCACCCTCCGGCAACCCAACATCTCCAAACTCGAAGCTCCATCAGCAACTGGATTAATCCTCCGGTAACCCCGAGGATTTTTAGATCCAGATCCAGATCTGAAAATTTGTCAGATTCTAGATCTGGATCTCCGATCGCCATAGCCAGATTATGAGCTATATTGGCTTGGACACTGTCGCCGCCAAGGAAAATTCTTTCGAAATGGGAAGGAAGAGACGAGCGGAGATATGGTAGGGTTCAGAGAGAATGGTTACGTCCTTCGATGAAATAGCGCCGTTTGGAGGGTCGATGATTGCAGGGACGATGTCGGTGTCGCGGAATCTCTCGACGGTGCTGTCTTTGAAGACACGGAGGAAGCCGGCGAATTCGGAGACTAATTCGGTGTTAATGTAGGAAGAAGAGCTTGATGATGATGATGACTCCATTATCAATTAATTCTCAGAGGGCACAAATTAGAGTGAGGAAGCAGATTGGATTATTACTATAAATGATAAATTAATACTCAATTTAATATGAGACCTCTTTCTGGAAAATGTTAAAGTATTTGGATTGAAATACTCATGTCAAATAAACTAAAACCCTCCCTCGTGTATTTCCTTTTTATTACATTTTGGTTTTATTTTGGATTGGATTATTACTATAAATGATAAATTAATACTTTTAAGGACTAAATTGAAATGTTTGGAAGAGTTTTAAGACACTTTACAATTTTATTTTGAGGATTTGGGACTAAAATGAATGAAGATGATAAAGATCATAAACTTTTTTTAATAACTTTCTAGTCCTTAGGATGAAATTGTAAGAAATAGGGATTCAAACGCAAAAAAATTAATAGTTAGGGTCTTAAAATAGTATTTTAACTAAAATTTCCGTTAAATTTTGGATGGAAATATACCTCGGGACCCTTTTTGCAAACGGAGTTAACCTCAGGCCCCAATTTGAAACTTTTCAAACCACATGTACCCTATCTGAAACAGGGCCAAACCACATGACCCTATTTTGTAATTTACCCTAATTATAAAGGTGGCTGAAAATTTATTAAAAATTATGAATTTTAAAATTTTCAGGTCAATAATTTAAATTCTTGAATGGAGATTCATGGTATTTATAATTATTGATAAAAGGCCTAATCTCAAGAAAAGGCATGTTAAAATTGCACAGACCCTAAATTGAACACAATTTTAAAAGGAGTTTTAATATATGTGTTGTATGCCGCGTTTCACATAATTGTATGAATTGTTCATATTTGAATTGTGTAGTGTTAGATATGGCTCTAGGAGGTTTATTTCGGTAAATACGGCATGCGTGTCGTCTCCCTCTACTCTGGTGTAAAATTTACTTTCAGTTTATACCTCAATGTAACTGGGGTTTATTCACGTGTAATTTTATTTTTCCTTTTAGAAAGGTTCTCTCATTGGCTTGGGAGAATTCTAGGGTAGATGGGCCATATCTAAACACGGTGTATGTTTTTACATTTAGTTGTATGTGATGCGCTAGATGTATGTTTAGGGTGCGAAATTTTAACATGCTATTTATATATCGCGCTACTACCACGTATACGATACGAGTGTGGGATTTTGTATACGATACAAAATCCGGGCACATGTTTATATGTATGAGATACATGGGGTAATAAACATGTGGCATGACTCGTTTAATTTTAAAAAGGAGTTTTGAAATTAAACTATAAAACGAAACATTTTAAATTAAAAATCAAGCCCTTTTAGAGAATCTTAAGTCTTAATGCCATCGCTAAAACGCCCTGTGAAAATCTTGTTCATCGTGGAGCGGTGATCGCCCTCAGCGACACGTATCTACCTTGACCTTGAGGAGACACGGGTGAATGGGATTTTCAATACGACGCCTATTGAAATCCTGGTTCTTTAAATGCGGTGATCGCCCTCAGCGACACGGTTTTAGTTGGGCCTTGATGATATGGGGTTGGGCTTCGGCCTCGTTGTTTTGAACCTAGTCATTCAGATGTTTTACCGTGTGACTTAATGGGGTTATCAAAACGGTTTTGGACCTCAAGGCATTAGATGGGATAAACATGCCATAATAAGTATCATATGATGATACAGTCCCATAAGGATCTAAGAGTCACATAGAGATGTGATTGGTAAGGAGTTACCTACCTAAATAACCAAAGAGTGCATGATCGCCCTCAGCGACGGTATACTTTGGTGAAATATGGGTCTTAGCCACTAATAATAAATTTCACTGGGTTTTATAAAATAGTGGATGTTTATTTTTCTGCTAATTAAACTTCTCATATCTTAGTAGTAGAATCAATGGCAACAAACAATAGTTCATCACTATCACTGCGATCTGTCCTTGAGAATGACAAGTTGTCTGGGACAAAATTCCTTAACTAGTATCGTAATTGAGAATTGTTCTCACCCAACGAAGGAAGCTAATGACTTCCTTGACTGGTTTTGTAATTAGAGAATTATTCTCACCCAACAAAGGAAACTTTGTGTCCTAGAAGTCCCTCCCCTGAAGAGCATGCCAAGGACGTGCCAAGAGCTCAAAGAACTGCTTGGAGAAGCACTTCAATGACTCTGTGGACGTTGCTTGCCTGATGCTAGCCACAATAGTTCAAGGAGTTGAACACGGGAATATTGTTGGCTGTTGAGATGGTCACACATCTCATGGAAACTTTCCAGAATCAGGGGAAAGGGAAGGGCAAAGGAAAGAGGAAAGGAGACGCCGAGTTTGGTGGGACCAAGCCAGCGGCTGAGCCTAACCCACTACCTACCAAGAAGGCAAGGCCTTCAAAGGATGTGATTTGCCTTTTAAGAAATTGCAAATTGTATTGGGAAGATCAAAAGAATAAAAGGAGAGATGAGATCTCTACTTCTGGTATCTTCGTTATAGACGTTCACTTGTCTACTATAACCGCTTGGGTATTAGATACAGCATGTGGTTTTCACATTTGATGTGAAGGGTCTTAGAGACAGTAGAAAGCTGAACAGAAGCGAGATGGACCTACGAGTGGGCAATAGAGTAAGGGTTGCTGCTATGGCTGTAGGAACATGCGAGCTTGTTTTGCCCTTTGGGCTTATCTTATTGTTATCATGTACCTTCTTTAAGGTTCAAACAATGTTTCTCTTTCTTATTTGATAAGGAAGGTTTTGCATGTGTTAACTGAAAAGAATGTTGTTCAATTTATAAAGATGATGTTTATTTGCTTATGCGATTTGCATGATGAACATTGCATCTTGAAATTTGAACGTTAACACAATAACAATATCTATAACATTGATACGAAAAGGATTAAGATTGGAGAATCTAATCCTATATACCTTTGGCATTGTCGTTTAGGCAATATAAACGAGAAACGCCTAGAGAAGCTCCAAAGAGATGGACTTCTAAGATCATTTGATTTTGAATCATATGCTGCTTGCGAATCTTCTCTAATTGGAAAAATGACAAAGGTGCCCTTCACTGGCCATCTGACTTATTGGGGATCATACATAGTGATGTATGTGGACCCATGAGTACCCAAGCTGAAGGTGGTTACTCTTACTAACTGCTTCAATAGGTTTGACTACGGCTACCTATTAAAGCATAAGTCGGAGTCTTTTGGAATAGAGATTTCAAAAAGAAGTAGAGAACTAACTTGACAAGAAAATCAAAGTCCTTCGATCCGATCGAGAAGACGAGTATTTGAGTCAAGAATTTGTTGATCATCGCAGAAGCTGTGAGGGTGTCTCACGACTTACCCCTTTTGAGACCCCATGGGGATGGTGTTTCCGAGAGGAGGAATCGAACCCTATTAGATATGGATCGATCTATGATGAGTCAAACTGATCTTCCACGATCCTTTTGAGAATATGCTTTAGAAGTTGCTGCGTTCACACTTAACCGTGTTCCGTCTAAGGCAGTTGAGAAGACACCATATGAGATATGGATTGGGAAGAGTCCCATAGTGTCTTATCTCAAAATTTGGGGATGTGAGGTTTACGTTAAGCAAACGATAAACTATCTCCCAAAAGGTGCTTGTAGGGTACCCCAAGGAAACGAGGGGATACTGTGTTTACTGCCCATCTAACAACAAAGTGTTTGTAGTCAAAAGTGGATTCTTACTAGGAAAGGATCTTGTTTCCAAAAGAAACAGTGGGAGTAAGGTAGATCTTGAAGGAGTTCAAGATGCACAAAGCACTTCAGAGGCGCAGACGGAAACTAGAGAAGAACCACAAGGTGTTGTGGAAGCTCCTCTAATAACACAAGGACAACGAAGTTCTGATAGAACACGTTCTCAATTTCAAGAATGTGTTGCTCATGGAGCGTGGTGAGCCTACCACCTATCAAGAAGCTATCGTGGATCCCAACTCTGAGAAATGGGTTGAAGCCATGAAGGCTAAGATATAGTCCATGTATGACAACAAGGTATGGACCTTGGTCACTTCACCCGAAGGGGTAAAACCCGTAGGGTGCAAGTTGTTTTTCAAGGAGAAAACAGACATGGATGGCAATGTCAACGTCTTCAAGGCGAGGCTAGTTGCAAAAGGGGTTTACTCAACGTCATGGGATGACGAAACGTTTTCCCCAGTTGCAATGGTCGTATCCATTAGGATCCTTTTGCCATAGTCACATATTATGACTATGAGATATGGCAAATGGATGTCAAAACAACATTCCTTAGAGGAAGGCTGCCCTAGGATGTGTAGTTGACACAACCTGAGGGGTTTGTATGTCCAGAGGAACCAATAAAGGTGTGCAAGCTTTGGAAATCCATTTATGGATTGAAGCGAGCATCACGGAGTTGGTGATGGAGATTGTGCCCTAAGGTCAATCATCCTATAGATATGTTTGGAACATATCAATTAATTTATAGAGATAAATTAATGGTTATCATATTATTAGCATGTTTACTATGATAACAGTCCGTGATTAATTATGAGATAGTTAATCTAAACCGTCCCTGGTCGCTTATTCAAGTCGGAACTCGAACTGAACTAAGACCAGCCTGACCTCGGTGAATAGAGATGCATGCACTAGATGCTGGGACGCGAGTCATGGTGCAATTATGTAAGGAGTTACAAATTGCTGGACCGACCCGGAGACTTCTGCATGGGTTTCAGTCATTAGCTGGTCTCTCCTGTACATCTGTCATGATGCCCTTAGACCTGAGGTCTTGACTATTCCGGCATTGTAGTTGTCAAACTTTGGCTTAGTCTAACGTTACTCGTAACAGGGTAGCCATAAGGGCTGAGTACGGGTTTGGTTGATTGCCGTGCTGAGGAATGTGGTTGATCTAGATAGAATTTTGTCCCTCATAAAAGATGGGAGATATTTAACTGGGCCCCTCGATGAGTCTGTCCAAGGAATGTGTGGCCACACTGGTGATTGGGACTTACTCAAGGAATCGAGAAAGTTGAGGTTTGGATTTTGGATGACCTTCCCATGCCTAATCCATGACCAAAATATCGTAGGACAAAAAGGGATCTAGACAAGGTGGTACTAAGGTTAAGTCGTTTTGGGGTTAGACGATAACTCACGTGTTTTGGGTAGTCGTGATGGCTTGCTAGAGTCTGCTCTCGACTTGTGAGTCATGGAGATGACTTACTGCCAACTTCACGTGGGGCCTGCTGGGTCACACACGAGCAGGAACCAGATGCCAAGCTGGGACACGAATTAGAACTAATTCGTGGGTCACATTTGTGACACCTTTTAAGACATAATTGATTGTGTTGGGACATGAAGTATTGTCTTAAATAAATTATCTACAGATATATGATATTTAGATTTGTGAGACAAATTTAAATATATATATATATATATGATAATTGTTAAATAGATAATTGGATTAGTCTATTTACAATTATATTCCTATTTATAATATTA